>JAOWBH010000017.1:407677-422296 GCA_028566215.1 Silene coronaria
ATAGTTATATATAATAGTTCATTTACAATATGTCACAATATTGATTTTTGTTTAGTATAATTTGATACCCATGGGTATCGCTCTCATACCCACCCCCTCCCTGGGTATGAGAAACCCATACCTCATGGGTTTGAGGTATGGGTATGAAACACCCAAATTTGCCAAACAAACACTTGGTATGAGTTTGGCTCATTCCAAACCCATACCTCATATCTTTTGTGAATGAACCAAACACCCCCTAAAAGACCGTTTCTCCCAAATTGTAGTAGTATAAAAAAATGAAAAATTAAGAGGAGATAAAACAAAACCCAAATAACAAAGGCAAGAGCAAGGAGGAGATGAACACTTGACTTGAGCAAGTAAGCAGTGCCGCCATTTTAACTTCTTCACCGCTTCATTTACCACAAAATTTGTTCGTAGATCTTCATACATTATATAATTCCTGCAAATTCAAGTTCTTCCAACAATCCAATTGCAGTATTATAGTGTAAGTTTATCATTTTCAATATCTTGTTTGTCTGAACCCTTAAACCCTAGCTATTTTATTTTGTTGTATCATATTTTTTAGATTAATATCCAATGAAAGGTCCAATTTTATGAGGTGGGTAGTTCTTAATTTTGATGGGATCAAGTTATTTGGTGGAAAGATTCAATCTTTTTCTGGGTTTATTAGATTCATTCAAATCTTTCAAGTTATTGAGATAATGGGATTTGTTGGATTGTTGTGTTTTCTTGAGTATGAACTTTGTAGCTCAGTTAGGTCGGAGGGGATTTTTGAGGCCCTTGTGTTGTTTTCGTTTCGGTTTCGTGTCGCGGGTGATTTGCAATTATAGTAGCTCTTGTGATGACAGTGATGATAATATTAGTTGTTTGAGTGGCTTTGATCATATTGAGAAATTGATTAGAGAAAATTGGAAGGCCTCGGATTTCGATAGAAATATGGGGATTGATGATGATGATGACGATGAAAAGCAAACGGAAAATGTGGGTGCTTTTTGGACAAATAAGTTTTATGAGACTACTCGGAGAGACGTCGATAGGTTGTTTGATATATTGAGGCAAGATGGTCCAGGGTTTGACGTGAAATCGGCTTTGGATGAATTGAATGTGAGGATTTCAGGATTTATTGTAAGGCAAGTGTTTTTGAAGATTTTGAAAATTGTGGATTCTGAAAACAGGACTGTGTGTGCCAGATTGGCGTACAAGTTTTTTGTGTGGTGTGGCGATCAGGAATATTATACACATACAGTCAATGCATACCATTTGGTGATGCAAATTTTTGTTGCTGCCGAGGAGTTTAAGGCAATGTGGCGATTAGTTGATGAGATGATGGAGAAGGGGTACCCGGCTACCGCCAGGACTTTTAACATTTTGATATGTTGTTGTCGTGAGGTGGGATTGCAAAGAACGATTGTTGAGAGGTTTGTTAGATCGAAGACATTCAATTATCGTCCTTTCAGGCATTCCTACAATGCTATTTTACTCTGCCTTCTCAATGTGAACCAACATCGATTAGTTGAGTGGGTTTATCAACTAATGCTGTCGGATGGCTATTCGCCCGACACTCTAAGTTATAATATACTCATATGTGCGGAATATAGGTTGGGAAAGTTGAATCATGTTCACCGTTTACTTGATGAAATGGGTAAGGCGGGATTTTCTCCAGATTTTCATACATATAATATCCTTCTTCATATTCTTGGTAAAGGGCATCGGCCTCTTGCTGCACTCCATCTTCTAAACCACATGAGGGAAGTTGGAGTTTATCCTAGTTCTCTCCACTTCACAACCTTAATTGATGGTTTGAGCCGGTATGGGGATATGGATGCTTGCAAGTATTTCTTTGATGAGATGATTAAGAATGAGATTAAGCCTGATGTCGCTTGTTATACAGTTTTAATAAATGGATATATAGCATCGGGGAACCTTGAGAAGGCCCAACAGCTTTTTGATGATATGTTTGCACAAGGACAACTACCAAATGTTTTTACATACAACTCTATGATTCGGGGACTTTGTATGGCTGAAAAATTTAAGGAGGCATGCTCTATGTTAAAGGAAATGGAAAAAAAGGGTTGTGCCCCAAACTTTCTTGTGTACAGTTCCTTGATTTATAATCTTCGGAACGCTGGAAAATTTTCTGAAGCACATAAAATCATGAAAGAGATGATTAAGAAAGGACAGTATGTCCATCGCGCCTCAAGAGTTTGGAGATACAGGAAATGATAGTCATAGGAATAAGAACATTTTATTGGAGACAATGTTACTCAGACTTTGTTCAAAGAATAGGACACATGTACGTATGCCTTAAATGAAGGGTTCAAGTGTGATACACATGTTCGAATGTTGAGTGTCAGACATTAGTATGTGAGGTTATACGAAGAGTGGAAGTAACATAGAATGAAGAACAATGCATCAAATCTTTACATTCGACAGTTTGTCAGTTGGTCTCTGCTGCTTGTGTCAGATGTCATCTGAATTCTTATGGTATGAAAAACTTACCATTTTCTCAATTCTTTATATTGTCCATGTTAATGCATATGCTTCCCAAATAGCGTTTAGGAGTAGTTAGGCATGCTTTTGTCGGGGAAAGATGTCATCTTGATGATTTTTAACTGTTTACATTTGAGAATTGAATAATATTTGCTGATCAAATTTAGTTTGACTTTCTTTGCCATTATTTCAGTTTTTACCTAGGTTTTGAATTTTTTTCCTCGTGTTGACTGTAACGAATTTGGAAAAGAAGTGGATAACACTCGAGGTTTTTTTTCCTGTATATGTGTCCATGATTGTTAGACACTTAGTGTTGTTGTAAAGCTTGCAAGGCTTTGCAACTAGTTTTTTGCTGCTAGTTCGGGAGAAAAAAGTATTTGTTTCCGTCATGGTCCAATGATCACGTGGTCTCTGGATTTGATGGTTTTTGCTAGTATTTCTGGGGAGAAAAAGCATTTTCATAGCTGTGCTCATCAAGGAAACAACATATCATAATTTACGACTTTTTCCAAGCTTTTTAAACTCGTACTTGAGAATGATTGCTGTGCAATGTAGAAACTATTGTCTTTTTTCGATCGTCATTGGTTTCCTCTCTGTTGATGTTCATTCAGCTATTTAAGCTATTATGCTATGGAAGTATTCTCTGAAGCAACTCTGAATCTTTTGCTGCTTTTGTATTCCTAAAAGTTGGTGGCGTTGACAAAGACCTTGTAGACGTGGTAAGTGCCCGTTCTCGACTTTCTATTTGCTGCACCTCCCACTGTATACCTGTTTTCTGGTGCAAATATATGGTTGTAAATTGGATACAAACGTCGCCTCGACCCTGCCTTGTTATATAGGCCTTTATGTGAGCAAGAGGTCACAACTTTTACCTTTTATGGTCCTATTATGTCAAAATTGGACCAGTATGGCCTATACAATGTGTCTTGTTAGTTTGAGATGTTTGTATTCATACATCTAAGATATTAGCTTTTTAACCTTTTTTTTTATTGAAGGAGGAATACAACATTAAGGGTTTTGCTCTATGCATACATGTGTCTCATATAAGTTTTTGTTGCACCAATATATCCATGATTAAACCTATACTGATACTGATGGCACATACATTTTTTACGCCCAATAGAAAAACAAACAAGCCCTGAAAAACCACACCAATCTCAACGACACTGTTATAGTATGCTTCCGTGATTTCATGACCATGAATACAACATATGAAGATGGACTGTGCATCATTATGATCTCTAGTGCTATCAAAAGTTGTGTGTGCTGTGTGCTGTGTTGGGTGTTAGTGTCTAGAGATAGTGCTATCGAGTCAATGTTGGGGTCCAAAGGAAAACAAAGGTTTACATTTGACCCTCAATCAATGATTGAATGGCTCCGAGCAAAGATATTTGGAAAATCAGTTTTTGATCATCTAAAATAGCCCGATAAGGCAGTCCTTAGCTTTGATACTAGAGATCATAGAGTGTTGTTACTTAGAGCTAACTCGTGTGGTCAAGTTTAGTGTCGTGTTAGTCGAGACTCTTGCTCTTTGAGAAGATGTGATAGCAGCAAAAGAATTTGGATTTGATAACTTCGCCGTTGAAAGGATAGTTTCATGCTATGAATATTATTAGTGGGAGCTGAAGATCACATGGAAATATTACTCTTTTATTGCAGAGATGATTTTTAAGCGAGTTATAAGTTATAACCATTGATTTTGCAAGACCGATAAGGTTGTCGACTTTATGACCAAATTTGGGATATTTGAGTCTTTTTGAGGTGGTTGATAGTCGTTGACTTTCACTTTCTCTCGTCATTCAAAATGATGAAATATATCGATCCTTTTTCTAAGGGTCAACACAGTTGAGGAACATGATCCTTTTGAGGGTTCATTGATTTATTTTGTTGTAGTCTAAACTCTAAAGCCGAAGTTAGGTTTGTTTGACTCCCTTGCAAATGAAAAAAAGATCGGGGAAATACATATGAGTATATAACATACCCTTTCCTTAGTTGGTCTCCCTTTAGTCGGCCATATTTGTCTTAAGTGTAAAACAGGTCAAATAATACCTCTTATAGCTAGATGGAACAAGACTGTGATCCTTAAACAAGACGGATATATCTAGCTTAAACAAGAATATGTGATCCTTGACAGGTTGCAGTATTGGCTAATTGCTTGCTTGAGTCATTAACCTATGGTATGTGTTTGATGAATCATTGCGCATATTATGGATTACAAGAAGGTTAATGGGATACCTTAAAATATGAATAATCGCCATCTTTCAAAGTTTTAAATATTCAACTTGCTTTGTTTTGGTAGAGTTTGTCCATATCTCATAGTCCACTTTAGTAGGCGTTTGCTTATACTCCTCACTCCTCCTCCTTTGAAATTATACTCCATACTTGTTTACTACCAGTATTTCTTTATCGTTTATATTATGTGTTGGTCATTTTAACCCAAGGTAAACAAATCGACTTAATTAATATCAAGCAAATTGGTGGTTGTGTAGATACATTGATGAGAATGATCGTCTATGAATAGCTCAAATTTGTTGATGGATTGGCACCTTTTCCTTTAGCCAACTTGTTTGTGTGTGAAAATGGTTTCAAACAAAGAGGATGTAGTATTGCGCACTTTATGTGGTGTTTATCTCACCGTCACACAACCAAAAATACTTCTCATTAATGCCATTATTAGTTTTTGATGTATACCCCATATTAACTAAGATTTCTAACTTTACCCATTGATGTGCCTTATACAGTTATACCCGTCCCGTAAAGACTCGATTTTGAACTAAATATCATGGATTATGAATATGATTGTTTCGATTTACCAACACTTGGTCGTTGTTTAGAATCCATCTGCGCTATATTAACATTGTTTTTCCCCTAAACATGAGTTGACCTGTTGATTCTTTTTTTAGATAACAATCCTTTTGACAATATAAAAATAGTTTAATCACCGATCTAATTCATGCATTGCATGGCAAATTTTTACAAGAACTAGTCCCATACGCATACCACAACTTTGTCATTTAGGGCACATATTAACAAATACAACTAATTGAGACCGCTTCGATCCGTCGGTAATGGTTTTTAGCTTAAGCAGATGCTTTGAATTCGAGCCTTAGGAATACAACACCGAACTCATGAGCGAGAGTTTTACTGCCTTTGTGCGAATTTGGCTTAAACCGCTTGGTATATGAAATAAAAAATTAGAATTTGGATATAAGAATATGTAGTATACTCAAGTAGTGGAGCAAGATTATTTTGGTTCCTCTTTTTTCTCCTCTTTCTTTTCTTCCTTCTTCTCTTCTTTCTTTTCTTCTTTTTTCTCTTCTTTAGCAGGACCAACAGAGATAATATCAACCTTACCAACTTTCTTCAATTTCTTAACAACTGCTACTGTGTCCATTTGCCCTATCACTGTCAACTTTTGCTCTTTTAGATCTGCTGCTATTGAATCCACCCCTGTTCCATCCACATATTTTTTTTTCATCATATCGTTATTTTATGGTCAAATATCTCGTCTTTGAAAGATCGTTGTATGACATATAATGTTCCCTTAGTAACTTATGTACCTCGTCTAATAATAGCGATATCCGGGGAGTTTCGGCCCTTACGTGAGAGTTACCGATTAAACATATAATTAACCAAACAAGACATAAATATTTGAGTTGGTGCAATCGAACACGTAAAGATTGTTTTATACAAGACTCGCTAAATAATTTGACCAACCCCATAAGTCGATCCATAACTTAGTTTGAGACCTAGGATTCTAAATTCTAGCTCTGCCCCCCTAAATATAATCATTTACTTAGACACTCTTATTCCGTCGCGTACCGTGTCGGACCCTCCCCGCCCGGACTTAGGTATGAACTTCATTTTAAACCAAAGATATTTTCATTGAGAAATTAAACAGAGTTGGACACTTAGACATGCATCCTTGTGGGATTCATTAAAAAGAGTATATGAGTAACATAGCATGTAGTGAATGGTTTGAGTACTATATATGGGAAATAGAAAAGTAGAAAATGTTTGTAAGTACCAAAGATATCAGCTGCAGCTTCAATGGCCTTCTGCTTTGTTTTTTCATCAGTCATGGTCAATACCTTAAGCACCACTTTCTGCCCCATGTGAAAACAAATGAAAGAATTAATTTAACAAATTCAACAATTTCATAAGAAAGAAATTACAATTAGTACACAAATTCGTCTTTTAGGTCGGTGAAATATATGGATGAAACAAAGCAGAGTTTCTAGGGAATGTCTTGTCTTAACTCATTTTACACTTAAAGACGGATATGATCGTGTTAAGATAGACCAACTAGGATTAGTAATAGTAGAGGATGAAATGTATAGAATTCTTGAAATGAGAAAAGAGTAAAGAAGAATACCTGAGCCATGATGAAGTTAGAAGAAGAAATTAAAGTGAAAATGGAAAAAGGAGGAGAATGGAGAATGGTTGTGATGAATTTAAAGAAGACGAAATGTAAGGTTGGTGATTCATTGACATGGACGTGGGCTCCATTTTATGCTATTTTTGCAGCCTACTTCTTAAAAGTCGGCAAAAATAATGCTACCTTTTGTGCCAAACCCACGTTGCTAAAAAGGAACCTACGCGATCCTTAATAACAAGACTCAAACCCATATCTAATACACCAGTTGGCCTGACACTCAAATGTGATCGCTAACAAAATCAATTAGTACTCTCTCCGTTTTGTTTTTTCGTTTACCTTTAATTAAAATATTTCTCACAAATAAATGAGACAGATTGAGTATCATTTTACCCTTTCTCCAAATCACCAGGTTTTTAAAATTGATGGCTATTCAATATTCATAATGGTTTCGAGAGAGCTTGAAATGAGGTGAGCTGAATTGAATGAAGCTGAAATGAACTAATTAAATGAAGTTGGACTGAATTAAGAGTTAATTTTGTGAAAAAATAAGCTGAACTGGACTGAAAAGAACTGAGCACAACTAAAATCTAAGCAAAAAAAAAAAAAATGACCCAAGTCTTGTAATTATATTATTGATCTGGATGAAACAAGAAACAAACTAGGCTTTATGTACACTCAACACCTCCTTGGTGCTATCAAAACTGTAAATCTTAGAGAAGGAATCAAGAACGATCT
The DNA here is from genome assembly GCA_028566215.1 of Silene coronaria. Taxonomy (NCBI): domain Eukaryota; kingdom Viridiplantae; phylum Streptophyta; class Magnoliopsida; order Caryophyllales; family Caryophyllaceae; genus Silene; species Silene coronaria. The sequence goes on from JAOWBH010000017.1 coordinate 415,284, forward strand.
TGCTTAAAAAGTTTTTAAATTAAGATCACTTAATTGCACTTTTATTTTAACTTTGTTTAAATTGGTTACGAATATGTCTTAACTTAAAACCGTCAGAAATAAAAATTTGTGATCAAGAAAATACTAAAACCGTAAAACTATAACACATATTCTTTCAACAATAAAATAAACACTTATTGTCATATTGCTCAAGATTCTTTAGTTAAAATTGTCACATATTCTCATTTGTTCAACACAAACTTATAACTTCTTAAGGTGTAAGTGAAAGAGCAAATGAGAGGGCAAGTGGAAGGAGTGCTGTAAGAAATCACAAGCTTGTGGCAGTCACAAGAAAGTCGGTAATTATACTCCGTACTCTTAAAAAGTGTTACTAACTGGCTATGTAAGTCAACATGACATCACTCCTGAGATCATATTGTTACTTTGTTGGTATGTACAGATTCAAAATTGGCTAGATGTATGCCTCATTCCAAAACTGTTTTCACCTTGAAAAAAACAATAATTATAGAAACAAGATCTAAAGTCAAAGAAATTAGCCACAAATAGGATCATGTCACCAAATGTATAGTATCATTATACATCTAGCCCATTTGTAATATATTTAATTATCTAAAGCTCAATATAAAAAAAGAAAACAAAACTATGCATCTTGTTTAGTTTAAACAGACTAAACTACAATTTTAAAACACTCCATCTACATCTCTCCCTTAACGATTAAACCTCCATGCATATTTGATACATAGGAGCATATCAAGTACACATTAAAGTTTGATAATATATTAATCGATTCAAGGTAAAAAATATTACGAACTTCCCTTCAAACTAACCGAGTCTATGCGTAAACATATGAACGCTATCCGTTACAAGGTAGAGACGGATAATGTCCCCTTACAATATGCAAGTGACACAATCCACCCCTTTTCCCCCCACTTGCCCTCCCACTTGTCTTATTGACGGATAGTGTCCTGTCCGTCACAACTATCCGTCACAAGCAAGACGCTTTGATTTATATGATGAGGTTCCATTATTTATATACTCCAAATCTTTGTAAAAAGTCTATTGATTTCATGCTCCTTTAAAGATTTATGTTCCATTGATGATGATACCTTTGATGTTTGATCTGCCATCGAAGCTTCATCTACCATTGATGATAAAAATTGATTAAATTCTTATTGATTTTGATTGAAGAAGGAGAGATATAGTAATTGTTAGAATAATTTAAAGGAGAAAGAAGATTAGTTTACTGCATAATGGAAGAAGATGGAGATCAATTAGAAAAATATGGAAGTATTTAGAGAGAGAAGATGGATTGAATTGGATTACATAGTTTTGTTTTAGGTTTAACAAATAAAAATAATTGTGAAAGACTAAAATAACCTTGGATGTACAATAGCACTGTACATCCAGTGGTATAGTCTATGAAATGCGTAGTGACCGACTGACAACAAACAAATTGAATTGGGTTTGACTTTTGCTTGTCAATGGATATTTGCTCCATTTGGTTTGTCGTAAAACTCGACCTAAATCCGTCTCGCTTCTTGATTTTCCGTCTTTATTCACGAGTTATTTCCTACAATAATAAAACTAACAAAAGTAATACCAAATTCTAGAAATATAACGATTATTAGCAGTTATTCTAATAAAACTAATTATTATTTCAAATTAAATAGTAAAATAAGCTATATAGACATTTAAATCACACAAAATCGAGTTAAATAAAGGTGTAAATAAGGGGAAAATTGATACTAAAATTATTGTTATCACTAATCTCTCTCAGTCAACTGGACTCCGAAGGTTATGGGTGTAAAGCTCACAGGGGAGTAATGAAAGTTACTAAGGTTTCTATGGTCCTCGTGAAGGGAGAGCTATGTTGTGATTAATACCGTCTAGGTGGATATGTGATGAAACCTCACAAGATAGCTGGAAACGAAAAAGTCGTGCACGTGTTTTGTTCGCGGATACGGCGACGAAAGTAAATTGTTTCCAGGTTACAGACGGGCACACATGTAAAATTCCTGCTGGTGGAAAGGTAGAGAGCAAGAGTGTAATATCCCCAATTACCCGGCCAAGGTAGTCGAAGGCATTACCATCTCGATTTCTAGAGATAGTGTTTCAAAACTAAAATTAAGTAACATTTTATAAAAGTTACAAGTTTGGTGAATGATTAATGAATTACAACATGTGAATGATAAAATACAACTCGACTAAATCTATTTCATCTACTTAGTAACTATGTACTCGACACCAAAGTCCGTAGCACGGCCCGAGTCCCGATAAAGCCATATATTAACCAGTAAACCAAACTGCTCCCCATATGATCGGAAATATCATACGGATTGACACAAGTCACCCTGAAAATAGGTCACATTTTACACATAGCCCCACACAGTTAGTTTCAATAATACAATTAAACATGGGACGACATATAAGCATGAATATGAAAGCTAATGCGCTCTTCATGTAAAGGATAAGGACTAAGAAATTCTGTTTCCCTTGAATTTCTTCATGTGGAGTTCCGTCAAAATAGAATTTGTATAAATGAGGGGACGAGTCCTCAAGGATGACAAAGATCTTGGATGGAAAAACAAGAGATTCCTCTCGTTTAACAAATGCTCATAATATTGGGACGACAAACACACATTCTTTTTAGGATGCTTTTTGTTAAAGAAGTAGCATTTTGCTGGTCTTAGGGTAAAAGTATCGGAGGGTCTACAATCTTCCTTAGTTGACAAGGCCGGATAAGCCTAAGCCTCAATAAGTTAATATTCGGAGTCCAGAATAATGTCAAAACCAGTGGCTGCATTCAGGTTTTAAGAGTCCATAACAATGTCAGAACCACTCACATTAGGATTTCCGGGATCAATAATAGTAGCAGAACTAGTTGTAATTGCAGCATAAGGAGAAACATCATCCGTAACCAAAGGAACTCTACTACAAGACTATCCAATTCAACAGGGATTGCAAACTTATCAAATATATCATTAGGAACCAAAGTTTTCTTATCTTTCTTATTAGCGCACAAAGGGTTAAAAGGAAAATTGACCCGTTTCTCATTAACTTTTAAAACTAAAATATCGGCCACAGAAAGGAGTTCATGATTAACATCTTTGTTATGCGGGTTAAATTACACAGCATGTTCAAAATCAGCAAGAGCCTCGTTGAGAAGCTTAAGATTCAAATCCTTAAAAACTAAGCCTCTACGATATAAGGCTTTAACATTGGTCGGATCAAAAGATAAGACGAAAGTGCAGTAGCAACAAGCTCGATTATACTGGGACAGCTTCAACTCACAAATAGCCAAATTAAGGACAATGGAGAGGCAAAGGGAAGTGGCTACGGGCTGGTCATATGCAGGTGGGAGGCCTAGGAAACATACGAGTTTAATGGCTTAAGTGTAGTGACGAGCAGCCAAAACAAAATTCCCTTCCCCGAAAAGGGAGTAACCCCTATATTTCACAAATCAAATGGACATTGAGACGGATGGTACCCCTTAATTCCAAAACCAACTTATCAAGGTCATCTTCATCGATCAATTATCATAAACAACCAACAAATCACAATGATTAAGAAGCAGAAATTGATATTCCATCTAAGGAGGCAACAAATTAAAGAATGGAATTTATGATCAACAACTATAAAGAAGATTTTGATATTAGACTCGAAGAGGGGGGATTAGGTTATGTCGAGGTGTGGCGCCAATTACTCACTTGGTTTTTGCGGATGATGCGATTTTCTTTTTAGAAGATAAGAAGGACTTTGTGCGCTGCATTAAAAATCTTTTGGCTAGATACTAATGTGCCTCGGGGCAGGTTATAAATGAGCAGAAATCAGGCATTCTTTTCAGTCCTGGTACAAAATTGATTAAGGCTAGGAGGTGTTTGAAAATTCTGAAGGTGAAGCGAAACGTTGGACTTGGGAAGTATCTTGGATTGCCAACGGAATTCCAGTCATAAAAAAGGGACGTTAATAAGGGATTGCTAGAAAATGTAACAATGCGTATTTCCTCCTGGAATGGGATTTTCTTGTCATCAGCAGGTAGACTTACCCTCATCTTGTCAGTCCTCTCAAATCTTTCTAATTTCTTTCTATCGGTATTCAAGATAGCGGTAAGTGTGGCTAATAAGCTTATTTCGCTTTTGTCACATTTTTGGTGGGCTGGATGTAGATCGGGTCGGACTATTCATTGGTGTAGTAATCGCATTCTGAGTTTGGCTAAAGGGGAAGGTGGTCTTGGTATTCGCAATATCTGCTGCCTTAACCAGGCTTTGATTGCTAAGCATGTATGAAGGCTGGTGAAAGGGCGGCAACGCTCACTGTTTGGTGAGGTTTTTAGGGGACGAATCCTTACAACAAATGGATTAAGGGCAAATCGGGTGGGGAAGATAAGTAGTAATAAGTCTTTGATTGTAAGGAGCCTGATGTATGGTTTAGAGTTGATAAAGAGGGGTGTTGGGTGGAAGCCTGTTTTTTTTTTCAACTATGGTGGTTTGGGATAATGATTGGGTGGAAGGGGAAAAGCCTGACCCAAAGGATGAATTTTTGGCCTGTAATTATAGTCACTTAAAGGATTTGAAGGTGGGGGATCTCGTGTTAGGTGACGGGAAATGGGATGAGTGTTTGATAAGACATCTTTTCACGGAGCAGAGTACTAATCAGATCCTTGCCATTCCGCTTTGTGTTTCGCAATCTATGGACAAGCTCTTCTGGAAATATACTAATGATGGGGAATAAACTGTGAAAAGTGGGTATGGAAGGGCTTTTAGTCGGTTTTTTGAGCTAAGGGGTACGGAAAAGGATAGAGAAAGAATTGGTGTACGAGATAAAAGCTTCTGTAAGTCAAATCTATGGCATCTACTAGGACCGCAGATGTAGAAAACTTTGATATGGAAAATTGTAAGTAATACGCTCCCGATGGGAAATGCGTTTGAGGCAAGAAATATTAATGTAAACCTGAGTTGTAAATTGTGTTTGAATTTTGGGCCTAAGAAGAAAACGATAGAGCTCTTATTTAGGGGCTGTGAAGTTGTGGCTAGGATTTGGGCATGTGGAGAGTTGGGGATCAATGTGTTGCAAGATACTAACATTTGCATGAAGGAATGGATTTGCAATTGGATTTGCTATTTGCAAAAGTTAGAGAATGTTGAGGAACTGGTTATTAAGTATATGGCTACTTTATGGTGTTTATGGACTCTCAGAAATGACATTGGATTTAGAAGAGTGGAGTTTTGTGTTGATAACTTCTTCTGGAAGTGGAAGAAACAGGTGCGTGATGTTATTGAAAGTCGTGAACAAATAATGGTGGGGAAGGAGAAGGCGTGTTCGAGAGGGTGTGGGGATAAACAAGGTCCGTGTTTTAGAATCCGAAAAGGAAGAGCTTTCTACGAGGTGGGGGGCAGGAATATATGCATGCCTATGCGGGTGAGGGTGGATGCGGGATGGAAGGGGAATGCGCGAGCATCGATAGGATGGGTGATGTATGATACATCGGGGAAGAAAGTATTTGAAGGAAGTGTTAGGGTTCATGCGGAATTATCGCTACAAGCTGAAGCGATGGGAGTTAGGATGGTGCTTAAATGGGCAGTTGAGCAAAATTATCTACACATACAGGTGGCATCAGATTGTTTGCAGCTCCTGCTTCAAGTGGCGGGCGTGGAGACAATTCACCATCGTATTAAAGGGATTGTTGATGACGTTAAGCTTTTGCTCCCTTTATTTCATTGTTTAAGTTTTAGGTTTATTAAGAAAAAAGATAACAAGGTGGCTCATGGCCTGGCCAAAAGGGCGATGAGTTTTTAACTTTCTTTACAGTTGCCAAAAAAAAACTATAAAGAAGATTGAAAGTCGTATACATCCTAGGAAAAGCCCGACATTAAAGCACAAACAAAGAGGTAAACAGAGGAGGAACTAGTATTAACAAACAACTAAACTAGGACCAAATTATTAGGATGTGAAATAAGAGAAAACTTGAGAAAGAAATTAAAACATAAGAAGAGTAAAGACCGTCGGAGATCAGCCTCCGGACGGCCACGTCTGAGGCTAGTCAAACTAACAAACCGGTGAAGCGGCGAGGCCGTGATTAGGTTTTTTTTGTTTCCTTTCTAAAGCGAATGCTGACAAATATGTTACTCTATAACTACTAAATCACCGAGTTGATAATGTCGAAAACCGATGTCGGCTAATATGTTAACTAATCAGGGGGCGTTTCTAGGATTACAAATTAAGTTTACATAGATTTTTTTTTTCGACAAAGTTAAATAAAACAATCATTTTTCTATATTAAGTAAACTTGAATTTAGGTGTGTTAACAATAAAAATTCATTTAGAATTAAAGAAACAGTAATAAATATACTCCATATAATTTATGTATGAGGAGCCAATTGCCAAAGTGTCAAACACGTACACAACCCTTTAAATAAAAAATGTTGGAGATCATTTTGCTATATTAAATATACTTGAATTTAGGCGTGTTAACAATAACAATTGATTAAGAATAAAAAAAATGAATAATTTATTAGAATATTACGAGAGGCCAAAGTAGTGTCAAACACATACAGCAATCAACATACTATACCACAAGTTGCTTACAAATGGTGGTGTCAAATTCATGCTCTTTACTAAACTTTTTGACATTTATTTTAAGGAATCTGAGTTATACAGTAAAGTGTAAAGTATCTAAATTCACTCACTTAAATATAAAAAAATTAACCTTTAAAAAACCCAGAAAAATTATAAATAAACTCGGATAAATGTATACAGATTGTACAATACTTATTATATAAATAGAGGTATTAGTATTTGTGGTAGAATGTCATAATCATAAGATAATCCCCAATACTACTAAGATAATAAAACTTCTCTTAGTTTTTTCTCCAAAAAGCATCTAGCTAAATAAGGAAGTAGGTAAAACATTCTTTCATTTATCTTTTCAATGAATAGACTTTTATAATTAGACTATATTTTATAATTAAATTCATAATTATGATTTTTTCATTAAAATAAAATAATTGGTATTA
>JAOWBH010000017.1:430329-441969 GCA_028566215.1 Silene coronaria
ATTCATATCTAACATGCTAATAATTCAGCAACATGTCATGCATTCTATCATTAAACAATCCAATTCAAAACCAGTTATCAGATTTGGTTGGTGGGCTAATTTAACTTATGTTAAACATGTGTATTGTACAAACCTTGGATGAGATTATCCTGTTTGAGGAAAATTTCCCGGAGCCTACTTTGACCACAGGGATTGTACTTGAGGTTAAACTTGTCAAAACGATGGAAAGTGCTCTTGTCAGCATGAACATCTAATAGATCAACATTTAGATCATATCTGTGCGACCAGATGAAAAGAAGGATTAATCATATATCTTAAATCCCTGAACAGTTCACATAGAAGTATAATAGACAGGCAAACAGAGCACATGCAATTAGTATAATCTTTTAAGGGAATGCCATCAAAAATCTTCCTTACCCAGTCAGATCCAGGCTCTCAAAAACTTCTTTTAAAGTTAAATAGGTCCCATCACGAAATATAACAACCTGAAACAGGTACAAAGTAAATGATAAAATATATAGATCAAGGGATAGATTTACAGATAGAATAAAGAAGATATGTCCAGTGAGCAATTTCTCCAAGCTTGCTGCTAAGAGAATCCCATATAACATGAACCATATTGAAATAAGAGAATTCCCTAGGGGGAGATATGAGTTTTAACAAAAATAGCGTAAGATAATAAATTTCACCTCATCAGGCTCCTTTCTCAGCTTTGACTTAATAAACCTCAAAAGATGCTTCTGGTTCATGCATGCTGAATGGTGAACGTGTGTATCAACTTTTCTGACATTGTAAAAGTCACGATGAGGTGCACTCTTTTGCGCAAGGAACTCCCTATCCGCATTAAGCATCAAATGAAGATTGAATTTCTGGGTAAAAGTCCAAATAAAGAAAATCAAGAACCATTTATGTAGAATATATATGTTAGCAGTCGAGTTTTAGCAATGAGAAAGCCTACTTGTTCCAGTAAATTTAGCCGATGGTGGCATAAGGTCCGAATGTTTCCAGCAGCAATAACCCGAAGAATGTGATGCAAATCAGTAAAAAAGGTTGTTGCATCAGCAACAGGGAACAGCTTCTCTTTAGCTAGGCAAGGAAAAAAAACACGCACAGGAATAGCAAAACAGAAATAAGAATACAAAGAACCAGCTCATAGTGAGGAAGGGTTTTTATACATAAAGATGAATGAACATCATTGACCAAAGCTTGTTAAGAATACTTACAGGTTTTACTAGCATAAACTTGAACAACTCCATCCTCCATTTGAAAAATGTGCTGCAAACATAAAGCAGAGTATAAGAAGATCGCCCAAAACAATCACAAAGTTAGATCTGTACTTTTCCTGTGTCTATAAAAACAAACAGTGAAGGAAAAACCGAATACTTACATCAGTCTTTTTCTCGGGAGTATACTGAAAGGGGTTTAGGTTAGGTTTTGGTGTACTGGGATCAGATATAATTTCTCTTTCCCATGGAGCGATTCCTTCCCTGAACACATAACTCTCCCGCAATTCAAGGCATTCTTGGAGAACCAAATAAGATTCAACTTCATCAGGTGCAGGGGTCTCTGGAAGAGATACAATAGCACGAAAAGCAAATGAAAAGAAATGAACAAAACATAGATCACAGTGCTCAAAAAAATGGTTTCCTCGCAAGAATGCAGTAAATACTCTATAGAAACAGTGACGATGGATCACTGCATAAGGTGATTGTGGGACATTGCTTGAAACATGTTTATGAGTTGGTCTCTTGGCCCAAGGTCTGATATAAAATATTATATTATAGTCGTTCTCACAAGTCACAACACACTTGAAAGCCCACTTCATTATTTTTATGCATATCAAGCCTTTCATGAACCTAATTTTATCCATCCTCTCTTATTTTGAGTATACCTCAAGAAAAACACACACAACATAAATTTACTTCAGTAACAAAAAAACATCCAATTCAGTTTCTGGATTATAGTATAATCGGATTTTTTGAAGCTGAGCAAGGCGAAGAATTGCCACTTTGCGTGGCGAATTTATTAGTGAACCATCATCTCATGTGGCGTGTTTTGTGCATTCTAGTCCGACAAAACTATGCGACATATACAGTGCAGCCTTATCATAGAAAATCCCATACATAGAAGTCCATTGATTTCAATTAAAGTTGGATGCCCGGGTTCAAGTATCAATGGTAAACGTTTTAAGCTTTATAAAAAAAATGCTGGAGCGGCTTATTTTAGATTAAACAATGAAAAGTCTCGAACGCGTAACCTAACAACTCCCTCATAAGATAAAGCTACAGAAAAGCCAAGCACCATGTCTTGCCGCTCTTCTTTCCACAATAGTACACATATATTCGATAAAGCAATGAGAAGTCTCAAATGCGTAACCTAACAACTCACTCATAAGATAAAGCTACAGAAAAGTCAACCACCAGGTCTTGCCACTCTTCTTTCCACAATAGTACACATATTTTTTCTCTTTTTTTCCTCCAAACAAAACCACCATGAAAGCGGCAACTTTATTCCTAACTAAACTTTAGAAATACTTATCCTATATGGACCCAATTTCGACTATTAAGGTTTACAAGGCCCATTATGCTAATATGATTTTTGAGCATATAAAAGTCTGGAAAACACATGCAACTAAAAATCCAAACATTCAGGAAAAAATCGAGAAACAGCAAACCACAACCTATGTTACTCCGACTATTCTAATTTCCTTGCGTACCCGTGTCCGACACTTGACACTCAGACATGGGTATGACACTAGGACACCTCATTTAGACCAAAATATGCATATTTTTCAAAAAAAAAAAAAAATAGCTGAGTCAGACACTTGGACAAGCGTTGGACAAGCGTTGGATACTTCTAAACGAGTCTGAGTAACATAGACCACAACCTAGCTACAAAAATGTGTCTGACAGAACAATAAGCAGACAAATACAGGCTCCATTGAATATTAAGAGACAAAAGTTGGGTACCACTTGGCGAGATTTTTAATCGGACAAATGTTTCCTGCTCTGGCTCCTTTCTCAGTATGTCAGCAGCTATAGGATCAGGCTGAACACCATGCAGATCACCAGATACACTGTGAGAGCGAATCATGCTTGTAGTAGCTATAGGAACTTGATCTCCATTATTGCTATCCACAGGTAAATCCTGATATTGCCTTTTTGTTTCAGATCCCTGCTCAATAAAATTACGAGTGAATAAAAAAATCCACCTCAATTAAACTCATTCATCCCTTTGTTTTGCCTTTGTTTTCAAATTTGTCATTCTGAGGCTTTAAAGGTCAAGAATATCACAAAGTAACTTATAGAACTTTTTCTACCAGAGCAAAAGAACAGTACAAAGAGGGGATAAATAATAAGAGCTACGAGATTCACCAGGCTTAACGCTTAAGTATGAGAGAGAAACTACGTTGCTTGTTTTTTTTTTTTTTTTTTTTTGACAAATAAGAAACTACAGTTTCTATGAATACACCTCAGACTTACAGTATTTCCGTTAGGAAGGAGATACGCAGGATCCAATTTAGAGTTATCCGTAAAAGTATCATCATCATCCGATCCTTCAACACTTTCAAATGCACTTGCACCAGGGGACTTTGGAGATGTAGGCCTAATTAGGTGAGTAGATCTACTAGCTGAGCTAGCCAGGCTTGTAGCTTTCCCTAGACCAGAGTAATCAAATCAATGAAAACAAAAATCAGAAAATGCAGGTTCCAAAGGAGTAAATTACTTCATGATCCTTCACCTGATAGCGTTATATCTCATACAACAATACCATTGAAAGTAACATGGGTTGTCAACTCAGGAATATAACACTCAGGCAGTGTTTAGACAGTTGATCATACGAAAAACAAAAGTGGTCCAGTGTTGTTTATCCTTCTGATAGCTTCTCTATCTTTCAGGCAATTAGCTTAAGAAAGTTTCAAATAGACGCCACAATCAATCAAAATCATACATGTTGCACAAGATATATTGATATATATTTATCTTATACGTGAGCAAAATTATATCAATGAAGGTCGACATTGCTTTCTATCCTAGGACTGGTCACTTGGTCAGCATCTTTGGGCCGGGGAGAGAAAATAATTAGCTTACAATATTAATTCCTGAAACTTTTTTGGGGTTTTATTTGCCACAGTATTTAAATTTTACTTGATTGTGTATGAACCACTACCCAAAATAGTTCCAACACAACCTACAATTTAACCTCTCTTTGTCAACCACCACCAAAATCATTGTTCCAACAAAATAAGTCCAAGATTAACCTGCCAGAATCATGCTTTTGGGAGTTTCTCACTGAACATTAACACGAGAGTTTTACAACTTTATTTTTGTTCATTTATCTCCTCTGAATAAACTTATTTTTACCCGATTTACATTTCCTTTCTTTGTTTCTCTAAGTTGGTTTTATTCTCCGATTTTGTTTTTCACTTCTTTGCAAATCAAGGGTTAAAAAAAAGGGGAGAAAGATCAAACTAGGGTTAAAATGAGGCTACTGATATTAAATGTAACTGAGGAGGAAACATCACGAAAAACGGATAACATGAAATTCTAATTGGGGGTAATTTCCCCACCTAGAAATGACAGAATTGGAAGGAAAACTCCCTACCTTAATTCCCTCTCCACTTCTCTTTCCTCCCTTTCCCTTCCCTAAGGATTAAAGAGCTCAAAAGTGGAAATGAGTTGGGGTTGCCCAAATTGATTTAAGGGCTTTTTTCAGACAGCAAAACAGGAGGCGGAGGGAGGAGGATAGAGGTAAAGAAAAGGGAGTGGAATATAGTACGAGTGTTTGGACTTTGGATATAATTTCAATTCAAATCTTTCCTTGAATAGAATTTGTTTTGGAGGAAGGATAATGGAACCTCCATTTCTCTCCACCCTTACTTCCCTTTCCCTTCCTCTTCTCTCAATATTCCCCAATTGAAACAAGCCCTTAAATTTTGTTCAGAAGCACCTCTATCAAAAAAACTGGTAGCCTTAACTCTCACACATGCACATTCTTCCTTCATTTATCTCTCTTCTGCTAGTTTTTAGCTTTCATTCTCCAATTTCTTTAATAATAACTCCAACTATGTACACTAAATAATAATTTTTACTATACTGTAGCGAATAGACCAGGTATTTCTAAACCGCTGGCAGCCTGTAACAGAATTGTAAGGATACTAAGGCTTAATCCATTATTTAGACCGCAGCTGTACAGCAATCTTATGTACCTACCAGGCTACCATGGACTAATTGTTCAGATACTGCAATTGCTTATTGTACACCGTTAAGTACTCATCCATCTAAGAAATACGCTACTATCTATTTAAATACACGACTAAACGTTGAACCATATCAAATACACATAGTATTCTGATCAATTAGTCTCCTGTAAGACGGTTAAATGGAAGCTATTACTTGATAGAAGACAAGAGGGAGTATGCACCAAAAATGGTAAAGTGATGATGATACCTTCAGATAAGGTGCGAAGCCTGGGCAATCCAACCGGAATACCGTCAACAGGAAGAACCCCATTACGCTGCTTGTCATCACCGTCAACCTCAACCGTCGTGACGTCCGACATAGACGCCGAACCACGGCGATAAGGTCCGGCGCTTTTCCTTCTGCGGCGGCGGAAATGACGAGGCGCAACATCATCATCATCCTCATCCGCTGCGGCTGCGCCTTCTTCGCGGCGGCGTTCATTCTCAAGAGACTTAGCGAAGTCAAGGAGCTGAGATAATGTTTTGCGGTGCATGTAATAAGCGGAGACGGCGACGAAGGAAGCGCCAACCAGCGCCGCCATGGCTAAGTGCAGTGAGTAATTGTCCATTTTTAATTGAGGTTTCTCTCTCTAAAACCCTATTGAAGTCTAGAAATGGAGGAGAATATGGATATTTATAAAGGAGGACAGCTCATCAGTAATCTACTTTCTCTGTCTATATATTCGTTACTTCTCTCTCTAGCTCATCATCAACAACAATAGTTGTCAGTTGATGCCTTCAGGAACTTGATGTTGGGAAGGTTCCATAATTGGATTGGTTAATGGTTAATGAGTTGTGAGTTATGACTCACTTTTGATTTTGATTTTTGAAACGTTTAAAGTATCTCACTCGTGCATATTCTTCCCTTTTGAGTTTACTAGTTTTAATCCCTGTCCTAAATATTTATTTATTCTTTATGAGTGTTATTTTAAGTGAACATAAACAAATTAATGTGACAGAGGGAGTAGTAGTTAATACAAAAATAATTAGACGTAACATTATGAACTAATTATTGAGTGAAACGATGTATAATAATATATTGCCTGAAATTGCAAAGAAGAGAATTTATAAACCATTTATACTTGTCACTAGCTAATACTCGTGCAAAATACACGGGCATATATAATTTTATTTAATAGTTATATTAATAGTATAATGTATCAGTAAACTTAGATAAACCTCTTTATTAATCAACTAAATCCTTTGGAAAATAATTAATAATATGTACAAATCGACCAAAATGAAATGAAGCACGTCACCACAAAAGTTAGAGGTAACAATTATATATCTAAAACTAATAGCTAAAAATCTCGTTTTTCAGATTGTATAACGTCAATATTATTTCTCTTTTGGGTTTTGAAATTTATAATGCTACCCAACTATTGTAGATGGGTACGTCAATATTGTTTCTAACCACCACTATTCCTTGTAAGAGTTGTAATTATTGCTTTCTTGTTTAAGTAGTCATGAAACCTGTTAATAAAGGAACGGGGTAATATTTATTTTAAGATCACATTTCGTAAGAATTTCTCGAGGAAAAGTCAAATCTAAAATTGAAATCCATAGCAATGTTGAACAACTTACTCGAAGCGAAGGCCATTAGAGAATAGTCATATAATGTGTCACTCGATTTTCAGTCGTAGGTATGAATAGAATAGTACATTGCCTTGCCGGGGTTTTACAATGGCAAAATAAATTAGAATAGTACTCAATTTTCAGTCATATATAACTAAAATGGATAACAACTTCATGAGCAACTGCCCATATATATGCAAAACAATATTCTTAGAGCACTCATATACTCCTCCGCACCATTATTTGCCCTTTTAGTGGCAAAAAATAAGAGGTATGGGCAAGGTTTATAGCAATGGCGAAGGTGATCACAAGCGTACAAGTCGCTTTTACAAAAAATCAACGAAAAAAAAAATTTCAAATAATCTAGGTTTAAAACTCAACTTATTTGTTGTAAAAAAAATTTAAAAATTTATAGGTAGAATGCTAATCCAATGTTTAAAAATATTTTTAATTCTTTTGCCAACAATGCCTCAAATTATAATTTACTCTGTAGTAAATAAATATCAGCTTGTAACAATAAACATTTGGGTCGGATTATATTGGGTTACGTCAATTCGGGTTTGGATAAAACTCGGATTTTGAGTTCGGGTGCGGGTCGGGTTATTCAAATCAAGTCTATTTATTTGTAGGTTATATATTTTAGGATTAATGGTACTTTTTAAATTTACATGAAAATATCATGTATTTTATAAGACATTGTTTTATTAGGAAAGAATCAGTAAAAATATTGTATGATATGGGATAATATTACATAATACAAGAAAAAGTGTGAGAGATTATGTGATATATGGTTTCCAAACAAATAGATTTATTGATGACCAAAAAAAAAAGATTTATGTACATTTCACGTGAATGGGAACTTGGCGGTAAATCATTAATTGTGGGGTTGACACATGTACAATGGTTCCTGTATTATAGATTTATAGATATAGATAGATAGATAGATAGATACTTTTATATGGACAGGTAGATAGATGTTGTTTGCACATCTTGTGTTTCTACCTTGTCTTCTTACTCGATCAACTTTTTTTTTTAAAAAGCACACACTTGTATGAAATGAAAAAAATACGGATGGTGATTTAGACAAAATTATTGAAATTGTGTGAATAGATACAAAATGTATGATTTGATATGTTTAAGATAAGTAATAAAATTACCATCGGTGATAATGGACAACGGAACACGATTGTTGTATATTGAATCTAGTGTTGTTGCGTTAGATTCATGTTCAGATTGATCGTATCGTCTTAAACTTAAAACGGATACTGTCATCTTAAAGAAGACCGAATAATTTATATATGACAAATTAGATATCATGTTAACATAAATTAAATTACATTTTCATTAATATTCAAAACACGGGCCAAGCTTAGTCCTTACACGGTTCCGAGAAACCCATAAAAAATAAAAAAACCCGTCATAATGGCCCAAAGCTTGACTTAACCGTAACACCCCCAATTATCCGGTCAAGATAATTGAAGACGTTACCCGCTCGGTTTCCCGAGATAGTGATTCTAAAACTCCAATCAAAGAACATTTTATTATAGTTAATGTTTAATAAATATAAATGAAATATAATATATACAAATAATGAAATACAACTCGATTAGGTCTAAATCATCTACCTAGTGAGTATGTACTCGACTCTAACTCCGCAACGCGGCCCGTATCTCGATCATGCTATATATAAACTTGTAAATCAAACTGCTCCATATATGATAGGAAATATCATATGTATCAACACATGCCACCCCGGAAATAGGTGACAATTTACACACAACCACAACATCAGTTTCAATAACAAAATTAATCATGAAAGACAATAAACATGAATATGAAATGCAAACATCAATGCACAATCATAAGTCTCCAACATCGCCACTCCACAACCAACACTAGTACTAGGGACACGCCCATGGTACCTACAACCCGGCGACGGCACCGCAGGACCGTCCACAAAACAGCCAAACATCCATCTTGTTGGTACTTTGGATACCCGTATAAACATCAAAGACCGTTGAAGTGACTATTTCTGGAAATTATGAGGCGTTGAGAACAAAGTAATTGTTTGAGTTATCTTTTATAGATTAGAATAAGGCATTTGATGTTAGTATAATTTCTTGTGCAAGAAGGTTGGCTAGATATTTTTTTTAAGCACTAGCCCCACTCAGTTCATACCGCAGTCTGAAAAAGGTACTCGGGACATACCCGTGGTACCAAGCCCGCCGCTAATCGGACCCCTGCCAGACATCGTAACACGAGTCCATCCATACTCAATCCATTAGCACATCCCTATTAGAGTGGAAAACTCTAATAGGCGACCTAAGCGTAAGACGGTCTTCCGAACCGTCTTACGTCTCCTCAACAACCTTATAACACAACCGCATCGCCACTACAATCACACGTAATACAATATGCAACATAGTACGCCAAATGTTCAACCGTCTCATGCCATATGAATCTCATATTATAATGTATTTCCATTCACAACATGAGGCCAAACACCAATTACCCAACATCATAATAGGATACAATTACATCAACAATAAGAAACCAACAACCATCCCCATATACATGTTATAATGTAACCCAGCCAATAATCATCCTCTTAATGATGTAATTAACCACAAAGCATGTTATAATGTAAATGTCATAATCATGTGAGACTAACTATATCATCAACAACAACAACATACACAACACTTATATTATTGAAACTGTGTAGGATTAACCTATCTTTTAACATACTCCATAAGCAAATTCAAGACAACAAGAATCCGTCTCATCCTACAATAATCACATAATAAGTATCACAATACATCATATACTATCATACTAAGTAAAACCTCTTATTATTAGCCTTAATTACCCATTTAACTAATTAAAATCACTAATTAACTTAACTCACAAAACCCCCAAAAGTCAGGGTTTACTAAAAGGAGAGATCTTGATTTGCAAGGTGAAAAATGCAAAAGAAAGATAAAGGTGATGATGAATCCTCCAATCCAAACTTAAATCTTCAAGAAAGATGGTAAGAAATGTTTAAAGAGAGTTTGAGGGTGGTAGAAAGAGGGTTTATGGTTTGAAGAATGAAGAAGAAAACTGAAATTCAGGCTTATATAGTAAGGCCTAATAACACCGAGCCCACTACGCGGAAACTGGGTCTGAGCCAGTGTAACGCCCCCAATTATCCAGCCAAGATAATTAAAGGGTTACCATCTCGGTTTCCCGATGTAGTGATTCCAAAACTCCAATCAAGAACATTTTATTAAAGTCAATATTTAATGAATTATATAAATGAAACAAATGAACATAAATACAACTCGACTAGTCAATACCAACTACCTAAGGACTAAGTACTCGACTCCAAGTCCGTAGCGCGGCTTGAAATCCCGATCAATACATCAAAACCTGTAAATCAAATTACTCCCCATATGAATGAAAATATCCTATGAATCAACACAGGCCACCCCGAAAATAGGTGACAATTTACACAAAGCCACAAACGCCGGTTTCAATAATACAATACTACGAAAAACAATAAACGTGTATATGAAATGCAAACATAAATGCAAGAATACAAGTCTCCAACACCGCCGCTCTACCACCAACACCGGTACCAGGGACAAGCCCACGGTACCTACTACCCGGTGACGGCACCGTAGCACCGCCCACCAAAACAGTCAGACCGCAGTCCGTAAAAGGTATTCGGGACACACCCGTGGCATCGAGCTCGGGCGCTAACCGGACCCCTTCCCGACGTTGTGAAGCATTACAAGTCTTTCTGTACTCAAGTTATTAATGTGCACATCCCTATTGGGGGTGAGAAATCCCAATAGGCGAACTAAGCGTAAGATGATCTCTTGAACCGCCTTACATCTCCTCAACAACCATATATCACAATCATAACTCCACCACCATCCTCCAACATCCACCACAACATATAATACACATAATGCAACATAAAATGCAAATCATCTCATGACACATGAATCTCAACAGACCATCATGCTCATATCAACAACTATCCATTTTCATGCTTATGAAACATTTCCAACCACAATATGAGACCAACCACCAACAATTTCCCAATCAATCATGATATGATACAATTATGCCAACAACAAGAGACTAACTACCATTCACTTATACAAGTTATAATGCAACCTAACCATCATATTTATCCCATTAATGATGCAATTAACCACTAAGCATATTATAATGCAAATGCCCTAATCATGTAAGACTAATCACAATATCAACAACAACGTACCACTACGCCAAATCTGGCCATCAATAACGAGCGTAGCACAACAGTGTAATGCATATAATAACAGCACTTAGATCAACGTTGCCCAAATATTGGCGGAAACCTGAAGCGCGCTAATAATAATAATAACGGTTCCTTCGAAAACCGTTGTAATTAGGCGTTTACAATGGTTATGTAACTAACCGTTATCAAAAACCTTTAATGGTTTCCGTAAAGTCTGTTATAGACGCTCTTATCAACGGTTGTTAAATAACCGTTACCAAGTTAAGAGCACGGCATGTTAAAAATCGTTACTAAATTAACACAAGCAACGGTTTGTGGTACCCGTTGTTATGTTGTAGAAATGAGTTTCTTGTAAAAATGGGTTTCTTGTAACCGTTATTAAATTTAAATTATGAAAGAATGGTTCCTCTGTACTCGTTATTATTTATTATCCACGGATTTAGTATAACCGTTGACAGGCAAATCGTATACCTACCAAAGATAACCAACTGGTCTCTAACTAATATAGCTAGGGAAGTCGGGATCGAATCCACAGGGAGACTGCAATTGT
>JAOWBH010000017.1:442069-453156 GCA_028566215.1 Silene coronaria
TATATATATATATATATATATATATAATCGGATATAAACGATTATTTAACTAACCGAAAATGCGATGTGTTACATAAAAAATGCGAAATGAACGAAATTTGCTTTAAGAAACTGAGTAGTCCATATTAATTTTCTTTCATATATATAATTGGATCGAATCCGAATTCCGAAATCTGGATATTCGAATATTCGGATACCGGATTTTTAGATATCCGAATATTCGTATCTGGATGTGGATCCTCAAAACTCAAAATTTTAAAATTGGATATCCGATCCGGATTTCAATGGAGCCAGAGTTACGGTTGCTCACCCACGCACACCCAGTTCTGAGATGCATCAATGGAGCCAGAGTTACGGTTGCTCACCCACATTTCCTTATTGGATGTCATTTGTCATGGATCCAAATTTGTATACTGTTTTGTATTGGATTCCAACTGCACACAAAAGGTTCTCAGATGCATTAAAGGAGCCTTGTAAAAGTAAAGGGTAAATCAGATGCATTTACCCACATCACCTCATATAGTAATATTTGGTGCTATGACTTGTTTAGTTCTCAGCCATCTTTGCCCATTCATTTTTGGTAATTAGAAGGCTTAGTTTGTGCTCTTGTGGTCCTAAATTACATCATCCAGCAACAGCATTTGAGAACCTCAATTACTCTTCACCATCAACAATTACACAATGCATACTTAAGTGGTACAAATCTCTGTCGATCGATTAATGTCACAAACATACCTCGTGATTGGCCGCAACACCCGACTAAATCATATCATTAGCCCCAATAATCAATACCATGATTAAATAAATCGTATTGGATATATGCAAAATGAACACTGGGCCACATACAAGGGGTATAACACAAATTTAAACTGTTAACTCAGACCCTAAGTTCAAAGAACCATCCTTCATAAGCTTTAAACTGAGGTTATTAAATCTTCCTCTTGAATAATGTCGAGATGCTTTTCTCCAATCAGTTCCAGTTTTCATCATTGCCACAAATTCGTCGTAGCTTATCTTCCCATCCTGAACAGTATAAATTCTGTTTAGGCACGCATTCTTAAAACAACAATAAAGAGGATTGACTAAGGTTGATTCGTCTTACCTTGTCAGTGTCCACCTCTTGAAAGATGTCATTGGCTACATTAGCACAATCATCCAGCCCATCTTCCATCAAGGCATCCTGTAACTCCTCTGGTTCAATATAACCATTGGCATCTTTATCAAAGTAGGAGAAGGCTTTTCGAAGGTGTTCATCATTGGCCATTCGATGTAAATGGAGCGAAACTGCAACAAACTCTCCATAGTCAAGTGTTCCTTTCCCATATGTGTCAACCTGTGGCCATTATATAAATGAATTTTCAAAGTCGTGACAGTTAGAGAAGAAAAATGATGGATACAGTTGATAATAAGAAGCATTATGCAAAATGAGCTGCAGTTTAACAGCCAAAGCATCCAACGTTTTCCGTCATATTATTAATACAAGGAACAAGATTCTATGCTTCATTAATGACAGACTCTCATAAATCTAATACTTTATTGGTAAACCATTACAAGGATATGGTACAAGTTGCGGTTGGATAGTTGATCTCAGAATCGGTCGTCGTGGCCTAATCTCCAATGTTGCACTATTAAGGTGGTCTCAATGCACGTCAAAACCTAGGAAAGTTGGCCGTAATGTGGTATTGCGGCCAAGTATAATAGCACGGACAGGTTGGGGTAGCATCTATGTTAACAGATTCTAAAAAATCAGAGGCAGAAAGTGGTAACTGGTAACTCCTTATCAAATACAGTAATATTCAGAGCAAATTATCTAACACCATCAAGAAATGTTTTGGGTAGGGTAGATACTAGTTGGTGGTCATAACATTCCAATACAACTGTCATGGTTTAAGCTTTGTGTTGTTGAGGTTAAGAAGTGTAGATTGTCATAGCCTAGGTACTCTTACGAAGAAATAAAAGGGTTTTACCAAAAAAAAAAAAAAAACGGAGAAATAAAGGGAATCAACACATCACTGTATTTTTCAAAGAATCTAGCAAGTATAACCACGTTGACAAAGCAATTTTGTAATTGACCAACTACTCAATTAACTGCCCATCTGTCACCTGTTACCAAAAACAAGAACTAAGACAGTAATAAATTGCAAACCTATATGAAAGGAGTAGGTAACATGGTAACTTACAGCTTCAATAAGCATCGGAACTTCGGACTCCGCAAGCAAGGATCCAAACTTCAAAAGCCCAGCTTTCAGTTCTTCAACTGAAACGACTCCATCATCATCGGTGTCTATCTTCTTGAACAACTCCTTAATATCTTCAACTTCTTCCGCAGATAAAAATTCCGTAATAACCTATATTTGTCACTAAAGCTGTCAAATATGAAATATACCTAGTGACAAGAAAGCACATAAAAGTAGGGAACCAGCTAACCAACCCTTAAAGCTTTCCGCTTGAATCTGTTCATCAAGGCAAATTGCTTGAGCCTCGATTTCACAACATCTCCAAGAGGAACATTTGGAGCCTTTTTGGCAT
This sequence comes from Silene coronaria, assembly GCA_028566215.1. NCBI lineage: Eukaryota > Viridiplantae > Streptophyta > Magnoliopsida > Caryophyllales > Caryophyllaceae > Silene > Silene coronaria. Next base: position 444,599 of record JAOWBH010000017.1, read on the forward strand.
TCTGTATCCAAGAATGCTCTGTACATCATCGGAAAAAAAAAAAATGTATGTTACATTAGCAGAATATAAGTGCATCCAACAAACTGATACAAACACCTGTTGTTCAGCAGACGTGCGAATTTTCAGCGAGGCAAGCTAAAAAATAATAATATACTATATATAACAGAAAGTCATTACACTTCTCACCATTGGTCAGTTTGAAACACCTCCGACTACAGTCTAACAAAGGTATGATGCACATCCAGTAATTTAAACAGTCATCTTATATTCACTTTAGTCAGCTAAAGAATATCAAGTCCCAAAAAATGACAGGTCCCAGCTTTCCAAGAATGGGATTACAACATTACTGCCACACCCAGTTGCCTAGAAAGACAAGAAAGACCCACAAAAAAAAAAAGCTACAAGCTCTGTCTAAAAAAAAAAACCTACAACTCTACAAGCAAGGGAAAGGTAAATATCCAAAACCGCCACCAATGTTTTGTAGCAATATGAAATAACCTAAGAGATCAATGTCAAGCAATAAGCTGAATTATTTCTGATTGGTATGCATAGAAAATATGATTCCAGGAAATGGGTATAGTAATCACGAACTTGTGTTCAGAATGATTGTGATACTGGTTGAAATATGAATTGTAGGATATGTAAAAGAGTGAAGATATATGAGACGAGCGGAAGGGAAACAGAGTGTCAGGACTCAGGAACGATTTACCTTTCTGCATACGTTAGTGCATTTAAAATAATTATTTAGTTTGGGTGACAACATAACTATAGTGTTGGCTATTTTGTCAAAATATCTAGACTAGTCAAAAATTCATGGTGTCCTGACTTATGGACATCATTCAGATTCGGTGGACATAGTGAGGCACAAAGCAATCATTTCTTGTTTAAAGCTTTAAGCTATTCAGAATGATGGTCTAGCCTCTTTTCTTGATAACCTGGCCATTAACAATTTCCAGCCCATCCAGATTGTACTATTATTTGCACATACTGGGAACTCGTGTCGTGAAGCTGCCAATGATTTTAAGGTACATTAGTATGGTCACTCAGAGAGCATTATTGAGATCTGGATATAGCTAGGATATAGTTAGTTTGCCACATATTTCTCAATAAATATTTGTTTGCAATTACTAAGGCATGCACTTACGAAACCTCATGGTAGTTTAAGATGTCCAAATGTACCATAGACGAAATTAGTTGTGATTTAAAGAACTATCTGGTCTAATTTGAGTAGAAAATAAACAACGGTACACAAACTCTAAGTGAAAAGACCCCCAACTATAGAGAAAAAAAATCATTGTGAACCAAAGGAAGTATATTCCTCCAGGCTCCGGCTATGCTAATACATCAACTTGACAATAAAATGACCCACTCATGAAGAACTCTTTACGTTGCACAAAAGCTTTTTGTGACATACCATAGTTTAGACACTCAAACCACACACGCAACTTTTTGAGGCCCTTATGCTTGAGAGATGACCTGATATGAGTTATGACAAAAAGTTTATAACTCACTTTTTACACGTCTTCTTCATACAGTCGTACCCTTATGGGGATTTTCGTTAAAGGAGAAACAATTCAATTCTTCAATTAGTTTGTTCACTCCATTGGCTTCTTCTATATGTTTACCATCTCTAAATTGAAGGTTTACCCCGTCCCCTAAATCACCATCACTCTTACTCCTCCACCGAAGAGAGGAGGGGGGTCAAATTCGCATGGCCCTTATGGGCTGAGCCACACACGGGCTATAATTCCAAAATTGCATGTGGAGCTTGTAAACTTAAGGACGGAGTAATCTACATAAGTACTAGCCTACCTCCATTTGTAAAGGTTTTCAAAGTGTCTTCGTAGCCAACATAATCAAAGAACTATCATCTCCCATAACATCTCACAAATGAAGTATGTCAACCTCAAGGGACTGGATATCATTTGTTTTGGCTCACTGAGCACAGTTGACTATAACAATAAGTTCTCGCTCGGTTACACGAGTTTCTCAAATTATATTTCCCTAGAAAGTCATCATTTAACTTCACAGAATCTGATCAATGGCTTGGGTTTCTCCTCCTCTATCCCACAATACAAATTACAAATTTTTCTTAGGAAAATTCCAAGAAATATCATTTTATCTAAATGTCCACAACTTCTTCTACCTCTTTATTAAAGAAGCTTATCTGTCAGTGCCTTTCCCTTACACCCATTTATGAAGAAAGAAAAGAAATGTGTCACTCCAAAAGGCCGGTTTTTTTTTGCCTATGTGCAAAGCATAAATTCTAACTCAAAAACATTTCTCAATTTTTTCTCAGTCACAAGTTCACCACCCAGAGGCTCAGAAGTGATATGTAATGCCTAAATGGATTAATGACACGGTTTTAGACATCTTAAATTTTTGCTTAAACATTCCCACAACGTTAGTGGTTCAAAATAAAACATTTCAGAAGTTGGGTATTATTCTGCTAATTATGTCCTGCAATGTTTTGACCCGACGAGCAACAACAAACATAAAATGAAGGGGTTTATTAAACGTATGAAAGTATGCTAAGGAAAAAACTATCGTCAATCTCACATATTCATCATTAAATTAGTCCTCTATCATTCATCTTAATATAATCTAATACAGACAGATTTTTAAAAGTGAAGATTATGTTGATTTAACCAAAATGAAAAGAAAGGCAAGTCTAGCCACAGTGCCACACACAACAAGATACATACCAAGTCTAGAACAGTTAATCAGAATCAATATGCTGTATAAACAAAAAATAACCAACAATAAAGAGCACATGAGAGCAGCTATAGTTACCAAGTACTTGTTTTGCTGTTAACCTTTTCTTGGGGTCAGGTTCAAGCATTTGTCTAACCAAACTCTTTGCACTCTCAGAAATGTTAGGCCATGGATCTCGCTTGAAATCAATTACACCACGCAGAATAGCCTGTGCCACCCCTTGCTCGGATTCTGCAAAGAAAGTGCATGAAAACTAATTCAGGGAGCCAGTAAGTTCTATGAAAATGTCTAAGCTCAGTGCACTAAAAGTAGACACATGATTCATTCATGATACTGCAGAATTGCCAAGGATCGTAAAAGTGCCAATGAACATAACTCGGCTTCATTCACATTGCAAGAGAAATTTGGTGATGTGAGTAATTAGCCAATTACCTGCCCAAAAAGGTGGAACACCACACAATAATATATACAGAATAACACCCGCACTCCATATGTCAATTTCTGGCCCATAGCTACGCTTCAGCACTTCTGGAGCCATATAATATGGACTGCCCACAATTTCTGAGAACCGTTCACCTGAAAACTGGCACTATTGAGAAAACTTATAGAAGACAGAAGATAATTCACCAAGGTTTGAATTTATTTAAGTATGCTGAGAATCATTTGAGAACAATCTCAACATACAGAAAGATAAAATCAAACAGATGAAATTAAATCCTGTATGTAAAGGAGGATAAGATCAAAAGCAAGTTGCTTTACCACACACACATATCGTAATTTTGTTCAAATACACTCAAGTGTTTAGCAACATCCTTTTGCCTTACGGTTTTCAATTGTCAACTGGCTTCACCAGTCTGGTTTTAGCTTTTTGTCCATTTTTGCTGCACTTTGATTACTTCTAATGGTTGATTTGACTGTATGCGTTTTCTTTTTCAGTCGTTACACTTGATTGTATATGTTTCATTATCTGGGAAGTATTTGCCAGGTCAAATGGTTATTATCGTAAGCCATCAGATTTGCTCAAAATTCCTTGTTTTCACATGGTTCAATAGTCATCGACTTGCTCAGAATTCTCTAAACGCGCTTGCATGTGTTTTACCTAAATTTCCGCTCCACCAGCAAAGGTGAAGTGTCACACCGAAGCGTATTACTTTAGAGGGTGTTTGGTTAGGGAAAGGGTTAGAAGGAAAGTAAAGGGAATTCCCCTAATTAAAAACTGTTTGGTTACACCCATGGAAGGAAATAGTGAACCACCAATAGCATCCATTATCTTCCCTACCACTAAATCTAAAACCACAAATCACCACCACCTCTCACCACCCAACTGAGGCATAATCCCAGCGCCAGCGACTTCACCCTCTGTCGCCGACGCCCCACCCGAACCACCAATAGCATCCATTATCTTCCCCTTCCCTTCCTTGGACTCCTAACCAAACAGCCCTTTAGTCCTTTACACAAATCATAATGTCAGACCTTAACTTGAAAATTAAGAGAGGGTATCGCAAAATCTCATAAGATGATTTGTCAACCATCTACCCGGAAGTTCCATTAAGAAGCATATTGAGGGTAGCAACTCAATCATTCAGCAGATACAAGACCCTACACATCATTTGTAATGTGCTATAAAACCTACCATAAGGGATAAGATAAGTTATGGACGTGAAAGACATTGAAAACCAGATACAGATTGTAAGGTTTGAATGTTTGATTACTAATCTCTACATATTAAAAAGCTACAAGACATTACAGGAAAAAAATATGTGCACATAATTATTTTGCTGACAAGTGGTAAAACAACCACAATTTACATAAAACATAATGAGTTAAGAATTTTTCTAGCTAACAACAGAGAGCAATGAGACTAGACAATTCACTAAATTATTAATCCCCATGACGCCAAAGCAAGAGTGCAGATTTGTAACTTCATACGTCAATCGAGCACTTGAGCTGGAAGGACCTTAAATGCTTTCAGTGAATCAAAATTAATGTCCTAAATACGTAAATTACTAACCTTTTAACATTAATTATTGCATCTTTAAGACACAAAAAAAACAAAGAAGGTATCATGCACCATCATCAGATCGTGTCATTACATCAGATTGAATTTCCAGTCACAACAAACAACTATAAGCAACTAAGTACACCATGGCAAACAAGATATCAACAAGCAACCAGGAAAAACCTATCGTATTCAAATTTACGAGAATCAATTGTAGTCAAATTTGTCCAGCCTACTTTATTCAAATTTGTAACTCCATTAGTTAGTATTAGAGAATATTAGATATACCATGTTAATAATTATAATTTAATTATATAAGTGAATGAGGTAATTCTTATTGAGGAATCGGTTACAATTTATAGTAAACTTACCTTGGGGAATAATCCTAGGGTATTTTCCTAATACGATAATATCTAATATTCTCTAATAGTTAGACTAGCACTTAAATAGCATAACCTTAACTCCGGTGATATACGAGAATTATCGCAGATAAGACGAACTACCAACCTATCAATTGCAAGCACAACACAACATCTTTAAAGATTAAAGTGCAAAGTTTAATCCTACGTATCATCAAATTAGATCAGGTCCCCAATCACAAGCAAAAAACTAAAGCCAGCTATTACTCCACAACACGTGCAAGCTATCAACAATCAACCTACAACCAATACTGAAGCCCCAATAAATTTCATCTCCTTAAATTAACTCAAACAAACAAAATAATGCCCCTTCCAATCTCAAGACCAAAAACTAGCCTTCCGTAGTTTAAAATGAAACAGTTTAATATTCTGTGCTGACTAAATAGTTGATAATGATAGTCACACAAAATATAGATAGAAGTCCAAATAACTATTTTGAAAGCAAGATATTTCACTGCCCACATCTACTATCGACAATAGTCAACTAAAACCATATCAGATACACTTTAATCATTAGTTCAGTCATTCGAGTTATTCCCGACTTAAAAGTCAAAAGTCATAATTCATTCAAGCAAGTAATGCCAATCTGAGGGATTGGGAAGTGCAGCAATGCAAACTCACATTCAATGAGACATTACCATCAAGCTCAAAATATGTATCTAGAATGCATAACGAACCTAAATAGCCTAAAATCAACAATGTACCTTCCTGGAAGAAAACCCATAAAACTAATGAATACACGAACCAAATAGAAACAAACCAAATTAGCCTAAAAATTGACAAAGTACCTTCCTTGAAGAAAATGGACAATCCAAAATCAATAGCCTTCAAGGGGGAATTCTCCTTCTTATTTGCAAAGAGGAAATTCTCGGGCTTCAAATCACGATGAATAACACCATGCTTATGACACAACATAACAACCTCAACAATGGTCCTGGTGACAGCGGCAGCAGCACGTTCGGTATAATGTCCACGCGCCACAATCCGATCAAACAACTCACCACCTTCACACAACTCCATTACCAAATGAACGGCAGTCTCGTCCTCGCACGCCTCCTTCAAGGTAACAATACTGGCATTGTTGGGCAAATGCTTCATAATAGCCACCTCACGTCTGACATCATCAACATCAACAGCTGTACGAAGCTTCCGTTTGGAGATGGACTTACAAGCGAGCAACTCCCGAGTAGCTTTATCAACACATAAGTATGTTACGCCGAATTCTCCTCTCCCTAACTCCCTATCAACAACATACTTGTCCTCAATTGATTGATTGGGTAAGTCGGGTAAAACGACGACGGATTTAGATAAATCTTGCTTGTTTTTCTCTCTCCTAGGGTTTTTATTCTTGTTGTTGACGTCTTCGCGAGCGACGGAAGCGGGAGATCTGCAGCAATTCCCCATCGATTTGGGGGAATTAATGAGAAAGTGTGAACCCTAATTGGAAGTGGACATGGAATAGTTTGGAAGATGAAAATGGAGGAGAGAGAAAGTGCCAAGTGAAGGAAGAGAGTGAAGAGTGTAGAGAGTGAGAGTACGATTAACGGTTCTGAGATGATGCTGATGTTAATGGTTTTGATTTTGAAAAGAAGAAGACAGAAATCAGTGTAAAGAGGAGTTCAACTGTTCAACTAGTGTAACCTATACGAGCAGTACATTCATACAGCTACATAGTCTAACGTTGCGACAAAATCATTTTTTTTTTAACATTAATCTATTTGCGTGAATAGACGGTACTAAGTCCAATGATTGGTTTTGTTATTTCTCTTTATTTAGTTGAATTTAGCTTGTTCATTTAACTTTAACTTATCTTTTTACAAGTTAACTTTTATTTTATCTTTATTCAGTTTAATTTAGTTTTATTAAGTTAAATTCAACTAAGCCTCATTCAATTCAGTTCGACTTCTACTACCCGAAAAGAACAGAGTCTAAGTAGAGATGGAGGTAGGTCGTGGCTCATGTCGATCCTTTGTTCTACTAGAAGAAAATGTAAGGCCCAGTCACAGGAAGGTGGCCTTCGTTTCGTATCGTGTCATGCTTGTGAAATGAAAATGGCGGCCTAGGCACGACCATCCCTTGGCATGTTGTGTCATATTGTGTCGTGCATAGGCATGCCTAAGCAATCCCTTAATTTTAGCCTTATTTCTTTGTATTTTAAGCGTGCCCAGATGGGTTATGCGTACGATCTTTTGTCCTCAAACTTCGGCCTAAGCAAGGATCACTTCCATCTATATATAGAAACGGAATTTGCGAAAATATATGGTCCGTAACTAACTGCCTTGTCGCTAATTTTGCTACGGATTTGACTACTAATTATAGCTACCAAATGTGAAGTAGCTACTTTTGCGACAATAATAGAGACCAAACTTTAAGTAGCTACATTAGCGACCCGAAATTGTATAATAGCTAAACTAGTGATTGAATTGGAGACCAATTTAAACTGTTGCTAAATTAGCGAGTAATATGTTAGTATCTAAATTGGCTTGGACATAATAAGTATGAGTCCTATATGCCACGTCACCCTAACTTGACCACGTATGACTGCCGCCCGCCGCCTACCTCTCCGAACGTGCATGCATGTCCATGCACCACCTCTTGTAGAGGCATTAATATTTTCTGTTGTTAAGAGAAATCGAACCCAATACCTGCAACTCTATAGTTGACATTTTATCCATTGAGGCACATGAAGATTTATGACTAGTTGGGTAATGAATATCTACTTAAAGTAAATAAAAGTCATTGTTAAATGCATGTGTTATAAGGTATTTTTTTTAATAATAGTTATAACTAGTATTGGTGCCCGGTTTCGCCCGGGCTACCTTTACTTACCATTAAAATTTATTTTTCATAAACAAAATTACTTTAAAGTTGCCTAACTCATAAATCTATTTATCATTAATATATTTATTTATGATATATATCTTAAAAGTACGATAAAATAAATTATGAGACAAATTTACTACTTTCGCTATTAATATTTTACTGTTATTAATGTAACAGTAATAATAACATTTCACTACTCCCCTCGTAATCATTGTTATTTCCACTACTCCCGTCGTAATCATTGTTATTTTCATTACTGCCAGATTAATATTGATAATTTTACTATTCCCGTTGTTGCTTATATTACTTTCACCACTCCCGTTGTTAATATTGTTTTAATAATTTCCATAATATAACATACTTAGATTATATTTATTTATGTTAATTAATTAATATCTCTATACATCTAATAAATTATATTGTATAGTTTAATAAAATAGGATAGATTTTTAATTTAATATATAATTCTATTATGAATTAATACCATAAGTGGGTATGTTTATTTTAAGAAAAATAACTATATTTTGGTGTTTTTTAAATTTATACTTTAACCAAAACTATATAATATTTACATTAAAATCCCTTGATCGGGTCCATCACAC
>JAOWBH010000017.1:455875-471945 GCA_028566215.1 Silene coronaria
CTAATTAATACCATAAGTGACATGTTTATTTTAAGGAAAATCACCATATTTTGGTGTTTTCTAAATTTATACTTTAAACAAAACTGTATAATATTTACATTAAAGTCCCTTGATCGGGTCCATCACACGGTGCTATTGATTTACAATTATATAGTATAATTAGTTTGTATAAATTTCTTTAATTACATGAAAGTCCTTTGGTTTCTGGATTTATATAATAGTACTGATATTGATTGATTGATCTGGATTTATATAATAGTATTGATATTGATTGATATTGATGATTGATTTTATCGCAATTTTTTTATTTATGATATTTTTTCCGATCACAAATATATTCCCTGATAATATTTATTTATTTTTCAAATAGAAAACATTCGATAACCTTGACCTATATCCATCTCGCCCAAGACCAATTCCATGAGGTTTTCAAACGAATTATTGGAATTGAATTTGGAATTAAATTCAATAATTTTGATTTTTACAATTGAAATCATGAAAATGAAAATTCCACATTTTCAAACACTAACCCAAACAAATTTTATATCTATTTCATTTAATTTCGTCTCAAATAACTAGTATTTTTTTTCTTTTTACTCACCTCAGTAAAATTATAACCATTATGACTTGTATCACTCCAGAATAAAAGAAGAAAATTAGAGAGGGAGAAGATGAAGATGATCCAAATGGACGACTAATTAGGCATATATACTCGTATTAGTCATTTACACACAACAGACGTAAAAGCTAAGCCTATAACCTACTTAATCAGTCTTGTACAAACTGACCCAACCTTCAATTGAAAATTTACAATCCTATTTTTTTTCCACTTAAAACGAATCAAATTGACCTTTAGATGAGCCTTATTTGTCTACAATTATGGTTCTTATAATTTGTGACCAGACATTCTCTTTTTACTTTTATTCTACTCAACATATGATTGTACTCGTGCGAATTAAACGTAGAAAATCTCTTAGCATAGTACCTTAGTATAGTATATCCATGCTTTGGATCTATAAGAATTTAATGTATGGGCAAAGCACAAGGATGTCAAGTGTCAAGTATTACAATGAGTACATACTACATAGTCGGAAGTCAGAATACAAGATTCTTTCACCAAGACATTCACCCTACATTCACAACATTACCTCAGGATCGCAAAGATTCACAGACTGCTTATAAAAATTTCATTAAGGGGTGAAGCAGAGAGAAAGAATCGTGAAACATTAAACCTTTATAGTACGTATCTCACATTTCGACTGTTTTTTTACCACACTAGTTTTATGAAAGGAAAAAAAAAAATACACGGGATCAAGCAACTTTTGTTCTTTCGTGTTAGTTGGTAGAAAGAACCGTAAAACATAACCTGTTTAGTATCTTACATTTTGACTGTTAAGCAGCTCGACTACAGCAGCAACCACCCCTTTTCCTTCAGCATGAATGTCCAGCCTTGGTTCCTCAATCTTCCTATTCAAAAGCTTATCAAGCTCCGCTCGCAATTTCTGAACAATATATGTTATGAGGTCAATCTTTGTTTTCAGCTAGCAAGTACACAACACAGCTTTTTTTTTTTTATAATTGTTTGCAAGATTTTAGACAGATGGCTTAAAAGGCGGGTTTGAGTATCGAAGGTAAACATCTCACCTTTCTATTAAAAACACAACGATGTTTTCAATAACTTATAAACAGTTAAACACAATCGGTCAAGAATCTCATCGGGAGACCTTACTTCACATGTAGCCTAGAGAGATATTTTGCTTTTTCCAATCATATTTTAAAGCCAAAGAATAGAGAGTTTTGACTCCATTGAAAAGGAAAAAGGTTTATAATTATACTCACTCCTAGACTATATTATCTTCCCTTTCCTTTTAGACGCTAAAAACAAGGAGACGCCGTTACCCTTTCTACCCTGCAACAACCCACCTATATTATTCCGTTCACATCCCTCTTAGGCTCTCACCCAACCCCCAAACAGCCTATCCATCACCAGCTACCAGTAAAACCTAGCCACTATCTTCACCAACCCAGCCCCAACAACCATCAAATTGGCCCCAACCACCACCAAAAAAGCCAAAACACCCCACCCTGAATTCACCACCAACAGCGGCGGCTCAAGGTGCACTCCCACACCGCTAGAAATGCCCAGCCATACACCAAAAACCACCACCAACAGAGAAGAGGGCATGTGTGGCGGTTGTGGTGGGGTGGGGGCAGTTTTTAGGATAGAGTAGGTGAGGGTATATTGGACCATTCATGATAAATTATATGTCCGAAAGAAATACGGATGGAAAGGTGACTAAGCCTAATAAGGAAATAGGGAAGCTAAAACAGAATGGGAGGGAGTGTCTATTTAGATCACCCTCTTATTTTTGAAACAATACACAAATCAAAAACAAAAAACATTTTAGGACACTTCATATGGAAATTCTGTAGCAACAAATATAGCTGATACCTTGATTAATTCCAACACACTTTTCGAAGAAGAAAAATGAAGGTAGCCTCCAAGCATCTCAATGCCCTCTCCAGTTTTACTGGGGAAAAGATTACCGCCAAACAGCAGAAGAGCGTAATCTGAAATATTAGTTGAATCACGAATGTAAATGCTGGTTGTCTTCACCTTTTCGCTGTATACCATATACGGCAAGGGGAAACTGTGAACTCCGGCATTTACGGAAGCAGGATGAATGTCAACTTGTCCAACTTCCTTGGTGTAGAATGCTGTTCGCTTTCCTCTTCTTTTACATTGAACAACATTTGGGTAAAGCCCAGCACAAAGGATTGCACACACCATCTCCATATCATCACTATATGTGTTATACGCCTGAATGTTTAGGGGCATATAGTTATGAACACACATAATGCAAATAACATAAGACTAGATCTAGCGAAGCTTGTTCCCATGTTAAAGTAAATTAGAACCAATCACTATGAGGAAACATTGGCATAACAACTACTCCCTCCGTTTCACTAATGTCTTCTTGTACAAGAATGGCACCATATATAAGGAATACTATTAAAGTATTCAAAAGTGAGTGCAAGTAGCTTGTTTTGTTAAGAAAATTGGGCATTTAGTTGTAACTTGTAACTAAACCTGGCAAAACTGACCCGACCAGAATACCCGATCTGATAAGGGTGACCTGAGACCCGGAAGTGACTCGAACTTGTTTGACCCGAACTGATCCGACCCGACCCAGACCCAACCCGAACCTTAGTTGACCTAATGTTGACCTGACCTGAAAGACCCGATCCATAATGACTTAAAGTGACCCAAAATAACCCGAAATGACAAGTACTAAGTCATATTAATGTTAGATACATCATTGGTTACGACCATCCCTAACAAGTAGTTAAATTTGCAAAATAGTACTCCCTCCTATTCTCTATATTGGTTACCCTTTCCTCTTTCATACGAATCAAATGTTGGTTACGCTTTCCTATTTTAGTAAGTTGTGTGTGGTCCAAATTAAATTTCATGTGGGGTATGGTGTATTGTGTGGTCCAAAATCAGTTCCTTAATTTTGGTATCCAAAAGAAATGTAACCAACATAGAGAATAGGAGGGAGTATTTCTTATTCAAAACATTAGTAACTAAAGTGTTTTAACCATTAACCCTGAAAGGCCGAAAGCGACCCGTCCCAAAATGACCCATACCCTAAGTGACTTGACAGGTCACCCGAAATTGACCCGAAACCATAATAACCCGACCCAATGCGATCCGAAATAAATGTATGACAAACCCATAATGAGCGGGCCCAAACTGATCCGACCCAATTGACCCATTTGCCGCCTCTAGTCGTAACTAAAGTGGGCCTATGAGGACAATGTACTAATTTTAGGTGTACTTGTTTTACACTTTTACCATGTAGGGAATAGGAAGATCATAGAGAAAAGACCCAAACTAGAAAGGAGAAAGATGTTGGTGAAATGGAGGTAGTAGACTATGACACTGTAACTCGGAGTCCATGTTAACTCAAGTTGACGTGTTGGCCACTAGACATTCGTACATGGGTATGAGAGACGTTTCATTTATGCCAAAAACATGGAAATTTTTCATAATATAGCCGAGCCGAAACTTGAATACACAACCCGTTCCGATACTAAGCGATTAACATAGCCAGTAGATAAGTTAAATGGCAACAATTACCAAGTGATTCGAAAAAAGGTCATTTTAACACCTACCTTATTTATTTTGCATGCTTTCTCTTAAACTTGAAAGGTATGCTGAAAGTCATGAAACTAAAAATAATTGGAGTGTGATAGCTTACTTGAGGTCGCTTTGCCTTATCCACGAAGCCTATGTTGGAAAGTAAATCAACGAACTGCTTTCTCATGTCATCTATCATCTGTAAAGATTGCGATGACAAGAAGTTCTCCCAACAGAAAGATCTATCGGTCCTGTTGTGTCTTGCTTCCTTCCATCCTTCATATGCTTTTAGAAGCGCTATATGGTCACTGTCAAAGCAAACAACAGAGCTGTAAAACTGAGTCCAGCATATCTATAACAGGTTCTTGACCTTGGACTCAATAGAAGAAAAAACATAAAACTAAGACTTCACCTGCAAGAATCACCAGCAAAGGATCTCTTTGCAGCATCAGCTTGTTCCTTCCTATCGATTGGAAGGACAAAGGGATTGCGATATGCAAGAGCAGCTGCAATTGTTAGAGCTGGATTCAAGCATTGGAAGATCGATCCCATGAGGAGCATCTTCCCGATATTTGGCTCCAAAGGCAAAGTGCAAAGATGTCGACCTGAATAAAACATCACTCAATGTTACAGAGAAATAATCCAAACTAGCCTCTTTGGTTTCTTTGAGGAGCGCATAAACATGTTAGTACATATTGTTGAAGCCTTATCATCCGCATAAATGGTGACATCAGAAAGTTTGCTTATAAGACGTAGCAATTATAAGGATTTCCCAATCCAATACAAGCGAAAGAACATATTTATAGAACATTGACAGGAAAATCTAACCACGTGACCAGGGAGTACAACTGTACATGTCATGCCATAAGCCTATCAAGCATTCTCATAATCTCATTAATGATTATACGTCAAGAAGGTAAACCCAACAATTAAGTACATGATCTTCAACATTGTCTACTGTTTAACATCACACTGATGAAAACTTAAGCTATGTACCGATCCAAAAGAAGAGATAGACATGGAAAATAAGTGGGATCCCTCGATAGGTAAGCTACCGTTTACAACCATAACTTTGGAGGATCACCACAATCTCTAACCTCGTGGTTACATTGAACCGTTGTGCTGACCGGTTTCATGCTCGGTGTTGGGATTTCTATGTACGAATGCCACTTAGTTGCCGCTACTTTCCCTCAACCTCACAATAAGCCAATCCATCAAAAGTTAGGGGGAAGGTAGAGAGAATGGTATAGAAGAGGAAAAAAAATATAGATAGAGGATAAGATATACTAATGTCTTTACCGAGAGGAGTTAGCTCTTCTCTATCATCTAGCGCACCAATCGTTTTCAAAAGTTCAAGAGCATTTTGAACTGAGAGAGAATCAGGTGGCTGAAGTGCTTTTGCCAAGAATGATCCAACAGATCCAAGTTGCAAGCTCTTTATATTTAGACATAGCTCTTGTAAGGGTGTCCGGAGAATTTCTGGTAGTTGATATTGAGGCATTGCATCATAAACTTTTTTCGGATATAATCTATAACAAACACCAGGCTGAACTCGACCAGCTCGACCTCGTCTCTGTAATCATATGAATCATAGTGAGCATTGGATGAAAGAGCTAAAAGAGTAGCAAATACTTCGAAAATTTTCATCTGTACCTGATGTGATGATGCCTTGGAAATCCATGACGGCAATAGACAAGCAAGTTTGTTCAAAGCATCATAGCTAGTCTCCTTTGCCTTGCCACAGTCAATGACATAAACTACATCATCAATTGTAATACTGCTCTCCGCTATATTAGTTGCTAACACAATTTTTCTGACAAAAGGAAAGGTCTATCAAAACCGCCAGACATAGTGAAATATATGAGGTGTGGTCATAAAATCAGCAAAACACATAAGCCAACAAATACCTCAAAGACAATTGGAAACTAACAAGCCTGCCCAGCCATTTTTGGCGATTTGGGGGAACAGAAAATCTAAAGATAATAAAGGAAAGATAACGAAAGATATAAACCAGCTGCATTCCCTTTTCATCTTGACTCATCCTGACAACCAACATTAGGGAGCCTAGACTATCATCACCGTCAAGTGACAAAAATTTCATTTTGTCACTTCTTGTTTCCTAAGAGGATCCATCCTAGTCCACATCTTTTCCTTCACGCCCATACAACCTCTCTCTTCTTCTTGTTTTCAAATATCATACGTTTCATTTTGACAATCCAATGGAGGCATGGAGCCACAGACTCATTACTCTTCGGTTCTGGACTATGATGGAATAGGGCAAAATGGCTCACTAAAGAGGCTACTTTTCTTTCTATAAGGAAGTAGCAGTCCTTCGATGAAGTTCTCAACGTAATTTCATCTTGGGTCATTTGAAACAACCTCTTTGTCCTACGAAGTACGAACACTGGGCTATCCTCTTTATGCCTTATGAGCAGTCATTGGGGCAATGTTGTTGTACTTGTTTGATCATGATTCTTTGACTCAATGTATCATTCAACTTTTTTACTAAGAAGCATTGAGAGTTTGCCAAAATTTCTAATGGTGATTTTTAGGACCCAAAAAAACTTCGTAACATGGAGAAGACTAGTTGTAGTGCATTTCCTAAGTCAAGAACTTCAATTGCTTCCACGAAGAATTTTTTTGAAATTGTCCAATGAACATGAATTCCTAGTAGTAGCTATTTGGGTGATAACTGAATACAAAGAACATTGGAATACAGACAAACAAATTCAAAGTACCCAAATTGTAAGTATAGTATTCTTTTCATCCAATACAAATAAATTTGGTACTAGTTATGGAGCACTCTTGTTGCCCCAGTCACTCTGAATCCCGAAATGTTTTCAACAAGGTCAGAAATGGTTTTGAAAGTGAAAGAGAGGAGGATGCCCACCGCTTTTTGAGAAATAAACAAACCCCAAATGAAAGAAAATGTATATTTGATATGGTAAATAGGCAAACACCGAACATATAAACCATTATGTAAGGCAATACGAAGCCCAAAACAACCAATAGTGACAGTGGATGGCACAGACCAGGATGAGGGAAAAACCCTGACCTAGTACCCTGCCAAAAAAAAAAAAAAAAAAAAAGAGCAAACAGATATCAGCTAGTAAAGTTGTGAGGGGTTATACCCTGACACGAGATCGAATGCCATTAAAATAAAAAATATCCTTGCGGGTTGCGGCTACCTCTAAACCCAAAAAAAAAGCCAAAAATTAGAAAAGGTTCAGATGGGAGCAGTAACCTTGTACCAGGGGGTGGTCGGTCAAAGATCTCACGTTGATTGACAGTTGGCATTGAGCCATGAAGGGGAAGAACAAGATACTTTCTGGTATCCCCAAGAGATTTGTTTGATTTAACCTGGTCAAGAAGTTTTGAAATTTCATCCCAGCCAGTGAGAAACACAAGAATTGCACCTTCACCCTCATGCCTACAAATATACTCCATTGTTGCCTCCACCTACAAGAATATTAAACAAAGGAAACTTTGGATAAACAAATTTTACAAGTAAAGCATCAAAGATCTTATCATGATAACGTCTTTATGCCAAAAATACTACAGAAAACAAAAATTACAGACTACTTGAATCACCCTGTCAAAACAAAAGTATTTTCATTGATAATAAAAGAACAAAAAATTTATCACATATAGGGCTGATTTAGAATTCCTGACAAAATTTTATTACGATCACCTAACACAAGCATTGTACTAAATATCAGTATCGGTTATGGTTGCGCTATTAGTTATGACAGCCAATATTACCACAAAATGCGGCCGTGGTGACCTCCAAAAGCGTTATAAATCGGTCATGTACCGGTGGGTGCTGATATTTAACACCATGAACAGAAGGACACCAGGGTAGTGTTCTATTTGTTCAATATCATTTTTGCAACGTGAAAGATACAAAATCAGTGTCATGGTAGACATTGTACAGGGATGATTTAAGCACAAACAATTTTGAACAATACAGAGATGTATCTGGTGAGTGGGTAGCCAAGCTAATGCATTCTATCTTTGGAAACATGTTTTTTAAGGCAATAAGGGATAACAAGATAAACCATGAACAACAGATAATTTCATAAAGCACTCACAAGACCCAAGTCAAGCTCCGAACCAGACCAAGCTTCAAGTGATTTCCGTGTATTGATACTATAATCCTTGTAGTGGGAAGCAATGTCAAGCTCCTATGAAAAGAGAGTACGAGAATATGAAATGTTACCAACTTTTTATTAGAGATGAATCAAGCAATAAACTAATGAACGAAGGAACTCAAAATTCAAAAACCAAAGGTTCTCACTGATACCTTTTCTCTACAGAAAAGTTAGCACAAATAAATTGATCATAACAATTAGTTGATAGCAAATACTCCCTCTCATTCAATGGAAATTGGAATCATACCACTTTCCATTATCAGGCTGGATTCATACCATTTCCATAAATGGCAAAAATAAACTAACCAAATAGCAAATAAACACTTCTTTCTCACAGCATAACCACCCTCATATCTCATGTTATCTCCTTTCACCTCCATCACTCTTAACACCCCCCAACACCACATGACAAGACCGCCATCCACCTCCACCACCCCAACCTCACGTCCATTGGATGACCAGACAATCATCCTCTACGTCGTACCGCCACCTTCGTCGCACACTCCCTATCTAACTAGAGCGTAGGCGATGGTGGTGAGGCGAGATTAGTGGTAGTGGGTTGAGTAGTGGTGGGGCATAGGAGTGGCGGTGATTGGTGAATGGGGTAGAGGGAGGGTAATGGATAATGATTGTCACAGAAAGTAATATTAGGTCAACATGGTAAAACACATGTACAACTTGTTTGACCAAATAATTCTGCCAAAAGTAAATGCTACCTTTCCAATGAATGAGAGGGAGTAGTTAATAAGTTAGAGCAAACACGTGGATACATAGGGGTAAGTTTTTTCTGTGTCTGAATATCTTAGGGACCCACAGGAACCTGGTTTTTGTGGAAAGGACATTGAGAATTTGTTTCAGTCGAAAAGAATTAAAAATCCCACAGGAATCCAATATAAAGAGAAAGATTCACTTTTTCCAGGATCAAAGAAGATAGCCCTAGAAATTCTCGGCGGATGGCCACTGACCCAATAAAACGAAAGAATCGGAGTAAGCTCCTTCCTTAGCGATCCGTAAGTAGAAGATATTTAGCGCATTAATTCATTATTGGGATCACTCTTGGCAATCCTTTGACGCAACTTGTTCAGTTTGCAATAGGATCTCAGGACCTCTTCTTACAGTTCTACACAATTCCAACAATAGCCTCAAACCTAGACCTGGCAAACGGGTCAAGCGGATCGGGTTCGGGCCAATTCGGGTCGAGTTAGTTCGGGTTTGAGATATTATCGGGTTTGTTCGGGTTTCGGGTGTTTTTGGGTATGTTGGTCGGGTCATTTTCGGGTCAAGCGGGTCGTGTCAATTCGGGCTCGGGTCAATAATTAAGAAAGATAAAATACATTTAGTATCATTTCGCGTTATTTTAAGTTTTTTTTTATCAATTAGAATTATGTTTTGTTGGGTCATTTTCAAGTCGGTGGTTTCGGGTCGGGTCATTTCGGGTCATGTTCGGGTCGGGTCATTTCAGGTATCGGGTCACATTCGGGTGTTGTTGTTCGGGTCTCGGGTCAGCCTTTTCGGATCGGGTCAAACGGGTCGGGTTGATTTTGCCAAGTCTACTAAAACCCCAAAAAGAAATAACAAAATCAACCCTGACATATTTGAGGTAGAGAGGAACCAACTAAGGATGAGCATGAGGTTAGGTGATAGGACCAATAGAACTGGTTTGGGGCTTGTACGGTTTGCCATATATGAGAGTGATGAGGAAGTGGTTCAGCCGTCTAGAAGAGTATCATTGCAATAAATATGTTGTTGCCAGATTGGGTGCCCCATTCATGCACTATTCAAGTACACGGCGCAAAGTCCATATGGTTTTAGCTTGAAGAAAAACATTCAATATTTTTACACAACTTTTACACTGTAGAGATGAGGCGGGTAGAAGCAAATACCATGCCAACTTGCCTCAATTGGGGGCGAATATAAGTGGTATTTTGGCAGGTGATTCGATGCATATGGAAAATTGGGAACTAAACATTCTACCAGCCATGAAAGTGGGAGTGGATATGTATTGCATAATACCGTCTCCAAGTTTTCATAGTCAACGTTGCTCCGTTGCGCTGCTGACCGTGATTCACAGGTGTAATAACCCTCTTTTCTTTCACTTTACTCTTAGATCACCATAGTTTATAAAAGTCTTTACTTTATTTGATATTCCCCCCTACTCTTCACAATGTAGTTTTTAATCTTTAATTATGTAATAAATCACCTAATATTTTATATTAATTTGTACATATTTATTTAATTTGTAAAATTGGTTGGGTGAATGAATGTCGGTTTATTAGGATTTTTAGCTATGTGATTCTAATAATTAGTTAGTAATTATTTGATTTTAAATTTCACTTGGTCTTAGAATTTATTTTTGTATGCTACATTAACCATCTCAGTAATTGTTAAGTTTTTAATCTAATGTTTGAATTTTTAAATCCATGCATTTGACCATTGATACTGGATAGGCATAATTCCACGATCAATCAGCAGATGCCTCTACGAGCAGGCGGGATTGGGTGTTATCCTCACCATGATTTTAGCTTCTCAACACGTCTCCTCGCCTCTTACTCATATCTCTGCACCCAATTTAAACCAATTATTCCTAAAATTTGCATGAGAGTCACTCTAGATATAGAGTGCTAAGGAACAATTCAGTCTTTAGCTCCTATGTCAGCAGTTTTGGTCATTTTTCAGTTTAAGGAGCTAAAGCTAGAACGAACGCTTGTCCAAACACCCCACAATTATTAGGTGGCAACTCCATAATACAATACTCGATTTGAACCTTTCACCTGGTGTTCAAACGAATCATCTGCAGTCTGCAGGCCCACATGCAGGCCACCGTGGCGGATGCATGCGTTGGTGGGTAACCACAAATCCATATTCGACATCACAGATGAAATCAACGTAAATAAAATTATTGTTCCTCCATCCTAACTTTATACGAGATGTGTAACTTGACAATACTTTTCTGTTTATGAATTTTCCGGTGTTTAGTTGTTCTCAAGATATAAACAAGATGAGGAACACAGTCATACCTCAAATTGTTCAATTAAAGGATCCTTTTTGGAATCCAGCTGTCTACTCCGCCGCCTTGAGCTCCCCTGATAAGTGTCAGAATCTGATTTGATATTGTATTGGATTTTCTCCAAAACATCTTCTAAAAAGAGCTCTGTAACCGGAAAAGTCAGTCCCTGTACATTTATAGCATCGAGATAACAGAGGTCAACCATCGTTCTATTAGTAAATACATAAATCTTGAATCAGAAAACAAGGATTCTATGCAGTACCGGGATATGAATAGTAGAAGCATTTCCAAAATATTGGGAAAATAACTCGGCATTTATAGTAGCACTCATGAGAATAAGTCTCAAGTCTGGGCGACGGGGAAGTAGATCCTTTAAAATAATAAGAAGGAAGTCCTCGTACATTCCTCTTTCATGAATTTCATCAACTAAGAGATGGCTCACACCAGTCAAATTTGGATCCTGCACCTGTAGATGAGACCGAACTAGCATTAGACAAAAGCAAAGTCTTGGCATCCAGAACACACAACAAAGCGCCAAACAAAAAGACCAAACAGATACTTAATAATAAACTAACTAATCCATATGATTGACACAACATTTTTGGTAAATCAGATACGTTTTATGTATTTAGAAGTACAGACAATTAAATACGAAAATTTAAACCTAAGGACCAATAGTGAAACAGGAACATTATCCGGAATGGTAATATATGTATCGACATCCATTATTATTGTTTGACAGGCTTGAAACAAGAAGAGTGTGATTGAGGTTCTGACATTTTTCCCTCTTTCGCAATAAGTCAACAATCATGAATCATGTACAGCTAATTCAATGAGTGTGGGCATGTGAGTGCCTGAGTAGGCCTGGTGTTTCTAGTTCTATAAAGAGTACCTCCTAACTTCAAGAACCTTATGATTATATAATTTTTTCCAACTTCACAGTAAGTAGCTAATGACTCCGACAGAACAAGGCACGTGCCCATGCACACGTAGAATAATGTATGTCACAGACACACTATGAAAAAATCACATGCATTAGCCAACTATGAAGAGGCCATTAAAACATCAGAACACTCGGCAAATTATGTTCGAAAATGTCCGAGACATGTTATGAAGCAACAATTCAAGAACTGTCAATAACAAACAGATAAAGTTTAACGCCGTGAGAAGTATGAGTCCAGGCTCCAGTGATCAATCTCAGGTTTCTCAGATAAGCGAAAGGACAGGTTGAAAGACAACACAGGCACCAAAAATCAGATAGTAGAGGATATTTTGATTAGACTTAGCTCAAACTATCCTGAATGTTGAAGCTATATCTAAATATCATTATGCATTTCTGCTAATAGCAAGCAGCTGACATGGAATAAAACATTGCAAGAGACAAATATATCACTACATGGGAAAGGAACATAACAATAAATAAGTTACCAACTGTCTCAATAAAACTCCGGTCGTGCAGAAAAGTAAACGAGTTTGCGCAGAGCGTTTTGTCTCTAGACGTATTTGATAGCCAACTGTTTCACCAAGATTCTCTCCTCTTTCAGAAGATATCCTAGCAGCAACGGATATAGCAGCTATACGACGTGGTTGGGTGCATATTATATTGCAGTCGGCACCACACAACAATGAGATTTCCTCTTCCAAAATGAACTGGGGAAGTTGCGTTGTTTTACCACAGCCGGTCTCGCCGGAGACGACAAGTACCTACAGTGACAAGAACAATACCCAAAGTGCAAAAAAATCTGAGATACAACAAGTGACCAATCCATAAATAGAAGAACACCATCAAGTATCTTTGATACAATGTTGATTAACAACAGAAGATATTATTTTAACAGCAAAAGTCCAGTACAACTCCCAACCAACAGCCAGACAAACAAGTACTTTTAAAAAATGCATTCTATTCAAAGTTAATTAAAAAGACATTCACAGAAACATAGTAACTGAAATCGCTCAATTGTGGAAGTGTTCCTCATACTTCAGCGTTCAAATGAAAGTACTTACAAAGCAAGTAAGCTAATCGAGAAAGATAAAAGTAATAAAGGAAGATATAAAAGCCCTTTCATCTACCAAGAAACAGAACATAGTGCAAACCACGAGTCTTCAGTAAGATAGACCAGAGAGAAGTTGAGTACAGAGGGAAGATTAAAAGGGATTTTAAAATAGAAACTCAAAAATACATACTTTTATAAAGGTTCCAAAGACAAAATACCTTATCTAATCATGGTTACCGGATTCGCCGAGCGAATTCGGTAACCATGTATCTAATTAATTCATCATTGTCATTAACCAGACTCTCCTTGGCCCAATATGCTAAGCCTATACGGGGGGAGGGTAGACGTATAGAAAAATTTCCCTCACAGTAACCAAGAGGTTATTTTGAATGTATAACTGATATCCGGCCTACCATCTACTACTTTATGAGAAAAAATTGGCACAAAGGGCCTTAAGAGCCATTTGAGTTGGTCCACACTATCCTAAAAATGAAAAACAGCCATTTTTGGTTCCATCGTGATTGGCTGGTATATTGTAGATTGGGAAAGAGTAAACTTGCCTTCGTGAAGAAACGGAACACGAAGGCTCAAAAAATATCTGAAAAGGAAAGAGGAGAACTAAATTTCTACACTTTTCTTGTGCATGGAGCATGAGTAGTCTAAGTATACGAAAGTAGCGTTAGAGTCTTAAACTTGGATCTTTGCCAATTGTCTTTCCTTCCTTGCACCATGACACTAGTTTAAATTGATATAAACCTATATCAGAAGGGATGCTTTTAATCGTTCAAACGAGTTGTGTTCGTTGTGTCCGAATTCCGAAGACACTTTTTTTACTGTAACCACAAGAAGATTAATAACTAATAACATGAAATACGGAACAAGGAGTATCAGAAGAAGACCGTGTCGCGATCTGAGTAACGTAACAAACAGTAGTCAATCATGTCACCGCCTTATAAATTAGAAATTAATAGAAATCGTGATTTGACAAACAGACAAAATTCACCTTATTTTGAGCAACAGATTTCAAAAACTCAGGTCTCGCGTGAAAAGCAGGAAGCTTTTCCCGGAATGATCTCATGGCTCGTACACTTTCACTGCTCTGTAAATTACAGAACATGGCGAATGTAAGTGATTGTTTAAATAAATTGGACAATACTGCCTGACCACATTCAGAAATGAGTGTCTAGAAAAAAGGACTATCCTAAAACTATCATTTAGGAAAAAAAAACACATAAAGCCAGACCAGTTTATATTTTAGACTCAGACCTGCAATTTGTCCTCCTTCTGCTTGAGTTCGAGACTGATTCTCTCCTTATCAACATTATTCCTCGAAACAGAAGCTGGATCAGCTATGTTTGCTGCCGATAATGAAGTTCTTGCATTGTGCGGAGTTGCATTACTGGAACTTTCAGTAGTATTTTTTCCCTTAGAGGTATCCAACAAGGAACCGACTCTTCTCTCAATGTCTGTAGACATTCTTATCTGCACACAGTTCACCAATAACTGACCTATCAAACACATTGTTACTGGATTTCCTATCATCTCAGTGAAAAGCAAATCGGATCCTACGTATTTCGAATTCCTATTACAACATATTATGATTTTTGGTTCAAAGTATACATATTGCATTGTATAATGTGCCTATCGTGTATGCATATTACGAACTCGTACCGGAACGTGCTATGAATTAAGCAACCATGATGAAGCAGCTATAAAATAAAAAACAATAACAATTAACCTGAAAAAGAGTACCTCGTTTTGTGAGGATCCATGACGTTCATCCAGATCCGCACGATAATTTGGCAAAGGAACTTTGCTTGCGACAAGAGTCTTTCCTTTGTTATATGCATGGCTTACTTCCCACAGAGCACCAAAAAGTAAGCATAGAGTATTTAAAGAGACATTATACACAATTTTAACAAGGCGAGAAATGTAACCTCTTCAAGTAGACAGCCATGAAATGGACACTATAGTTTGCCTAGAATTCTAGTAATTAAAGCGAAGCTATAAATCACTTATTTTAGATGAAGACCATTTTTGGATGTTTCAGCATATAGGAGTGTGTCTCGCTAAATGCACCTCATACACAAAAGGACTTCCGAGTAATGCGTGAATTAAGAAGCAAGTAAACAACAACTTACAAGTAAAGGCCAAGTTGATGAGCCATATCGTTAAGAATGTCCTGATCTTGGCGCTTAAATAGACGCTTAATAACCATCTCTTGCTCTCCTCCTTTGTTAAACTCCTCCATCTTATTCCACCATTCGTTTTCATTCATCACTTCATACTATCCACCAACAAAACAATGACATCAAATTAAACCCTACCCAACCTTAGCAAGGAAATCACCTCATCATTTCAAACATACCGTACATCAGGCAAAATTCCTGTTGCTATTTTCGTCTAAGACGGACTAAATGTCATCATTTACGATAAAATGTAAATATTTCCCGATAAAACGTTGCCACTAGTTTTTTGTTACTCGGTTGCTGACAACTTTAGTTATAACATTTTGCCATTAAATTGTTACTTTCAATTAAATCTTAAAATAAGATCGTCTTAAGGATACCTACTCTGTTGCTGACAACTTTAGTTATAACATTTTGCCATTAAATTGTTACTTTCGATTAAATCTTAAAATAAGATCGTCTCAAGGATACCTACTCCTGCATAGTGCATGCAGTACTCATACTTCCGAGTTATATATGTTTGGGAATATGGGAATATTAATATTAATATATATATATATATATATATATATATATATATATATA
>JAOWBH010000017.1:490305-507259 GCA_028566215.1 Silene coronaria
TAATTTCGGTGTAGCAAAATATATACTTTAAGGTAACGTTATTAGATATTGGCGTAGAAGTCGTAAATATTGGTGTAGCAAATTACAAAATTCTAACGGAAATTTTCGTATTCGGTGTAGCAGCTGCTACACCATTGGCAAAGGTGGCCTCGCCCCTGGGTTGCAGCTATGCTGTGGAAATAAAGGGAAGTGGTAATTATGGAAGGCAACATTTGTGGGTGGACCTTGGGTATTCCGGTTGGAAATCATTTGGCAGAATTTTAGAAGACAATATGCTAACCCGTGTGTCAGTGTACAGAGTCACTGTTCATTAGAATTGCTGTGAGCATATGACATTAGGCTATCCACTATTGAGTGTGGTTTACTTGGTGGTGTCCAGGTGTCTCCTTTTATTCTGACTCTTCTTATGGTGCAACTATTACCCGTCTCTTTTTCTCCACCACCATTTTTATCTGACTTACCTCCTGTCCGATCCTCCTTAGTTATTATCCTCTTAATAAGTACCCAATTCCAAGAAAACCCTTAGAAGAAGATGCCATATTGCATGTTATTTGTGGTTTATTTAGAGATGACTTATCAATTACACATTATAATTTGCTAGCTATTTTTTCATGCAGGTATTAATAGGTCTTGATAATGCACTAAGTTGTGTGGATGATATGGATGAGTGGCTGGGTATATTCAATGTGAAACTCAGGCATATGCGAGAAGACATTGAGTCGGTAAGTTGATGTGACTATTTGAGCCTCTCGTGAACTGCCAACATAAATACGAGGGAAAGAAGGACACAAACAATTCTGTTGAGGATCGTCTGTTCCTCTACTTGCTAAAATAGAATCTCACAAAATGTACATGGAATTGGGCTGGTACCCTGGGAACAAAGCTTAAATTTTGATGTAAATATTAATTTACTTTTTAGCATTCATGTGTGAACAATAATTCTACTGATTCTGTTGGTGTGGTTGGTAAAATCCTATACTTGGCTAATCACATCAATTGCATACAATGGTAACTGGTAAGGTATTAACGTCTACTAAAGTTTGTTCCCTCGCCCATTATTTGGTGTTGTCCAGATAGAAACCAGAAATAATAAGCTGGAGATGCAATCTGTAAATAATAAAGCATTAATTGAAGAACTCGAGAAGCTTCTTGAGCGACTCCGTGTTCCTTCTGAGGTATGTCTTGTCTTGTTTACACACCTCTTCATTTGTTTTAGCTATCAGTATAAACTGACTCCATCTCTGCATCTAGTATGCATCATGCCTGACAGGTGGTTCCTTCGATGAAGCAAACATGATTAAAAACATAGAAGCATGCGAATGGCTTAGCGGTGCTCTACGTGGTGTAGAAGTCCCAACTTTGGAACCTTCTTTTGCAAGCATGCGAGCTGTATGTTCCATACATTTTGTTCTGTTGTTTTAACTTCAAAACACTATTCTTTGTTGTTTGTGGACAGGTTTGTATACTTGTTGGCTTATAGAAAAGCTTTTTTAAGTCATACAAATATGATGGCTTTTTGATTATCCCACTGGGAAAATTGTCCTATCTGTACTTCATTCATATAAATAGCTTTTCTCATCTTAGTCGCTTGACACTCTCTGGGAGAAGGCACATCTCCTTCCATGGCTCAGTGAGGTGTGACTCATGACTCATGAGGCTAAAGACTTAAAGTTTACATGTTAGTAATATCAGGGAGATGCTATTTGGGCAATGTTTCTCTCTGAAAAATGATTATACTTGCATGTTTATTTGTTTTCCGTTAGTGTTGTTGTTTGTTTGGGAAGTTCTGCTCTGGGGGACACGTGATAGAAGTCCAAGTTCTGGAATTGTTAGGACTTAGAGGATTGAAGGATAGAGTAAGGAGTTGTTGAGGACTGGAGATTGACCGTAAGGCACGTGGGGTATTATTGACAAGGATCTTTAAGATGAAAACAAATATATTCTGTCATACTTCCTATACAGAAACTACGGGTGCAACCGTGCAAGTTTTCATTTGAAACCTCTTGAGTCTTGGTCAAAACTCATAACCACTCTCTTTAAAGACACCTATATTGTTTTTTGTTTCGGTATAATCACTGAAACAGTCACGATCCCCCCTCCTCTCTCCTAATTTTGATTGTATAAGGATCACCTATTGAATATTGCTTTGTTCCGTTTATTATAACATATTTCAGGTTAGAGAGAAGAAAGCAGAACTTCAGAAGCTGAAGAGCACTTTTGTTCGTAGAGCATCTGAATTCTTGAGGAATTACTTTGCTAGCTTGGTGGACTTCATGATAGGTGACAAGAGTTATTTTTCTCAGGTGTAAAAATTTTCACATCTCTATTACCCCTACAAAGATCATGCCCTGTGATATGTATGTTCTAACCACTTAAATCCTCTTTGAGTAGCGTGGACAGTTAAAACGACCTGACCATGCTGACTTGAGATACAAATGTAGGACGTATGCTCGGCTTCTACAACATCTGAAGGTGCTAAAACCAAAAACTATTTTCATGTTGTTACTTGTTACACTTAAGTGTCGTCTTATACCTTCATGTGTGATGCTCCAGAGCCTTGATAAGAACTGTTTGGGTCCATTAAGGAAGGCATACTGCAGCTCTCTCAATCTGCTTCTCCGTCGAGAGGTGAGGAAATGAATCCGCTTAAAATATTTTGGACATACTATTCATCAAATTTTCTATTTCAAATTTTTCTCGAGGTTAAGGGGGAATTTTTCCTGCAGGAAACAAATTTACTTTCCAGGATAGAATGGAAAGGTCTTAAGCTGTAGGTTGTATTGACCGATTCTTGTAAAACCTGCCATTTTCCAAAAATCATAATCAAACTAGATTACTATATGAACTATGTTTTTGTGCTGTCAGTTGGGGTGGCAATCACGTCACTCGAGTCAGTTATGGGTCGACTCAGAGCGGGTCAGGTCATATCGGGTTCGGATTGTGTGAGTCAATAACAGGTTGGGTCAGTTACAGTTCATTTCGGGTGGCAAGTTGGGTTGGGTTTGGTTTGGTTCTGGTCAGTATCGGGCGAGTTTATCAACATGTATTTTATCGTATGTATTTCATTTTGGATAAATAAATTATTGTTAAAATGATTGATCGTGTATTTATTTTTAGTTTTAAGTGAAAACAATTAAAGATAAATGTCAATTTAGTAATATTTGGTCTATTATTAAGCTAATTTGTCATTGGGTCCTCCATCAGGTTAAGTCAATATCAGGTTACGGTTTGGGTCGGTTCAAGTCAGGTTTGGATTGGAACATATATGGTTACTGTAGGTATCAGTTTAATCTTGGGTCAGTTTCGGTTTCGGCTTTTGGGCAGTTCGGGCGGATTCCTCCGGCGGGTTGTTTTTACCAACTCTAGCTTTGAGGCGTCAACTTTTTATACTGTAGGCTGTAGTGAGTCAGTGGTGTCACCTTTGCTTCTTTGGATTATTCTTATGCTCCTTATCAGCTAGTGTCTAGTAGAAGTAAATAATGATGTGTGTTCCTCAGATGTAGCTCATCTCCCAGAATTGGTTATTCTGTGTACCTAATGTTCTGTTTGGAAAACTGCTCACTTAATCTGCAGGCTCGGGAGTTTGCTAATGAGCTTCGAGCCAGCACTAAAGCATCTAGAAATCCAACCGTCTGGTTAGATCCTAATGCTAATGTTGGTCAAGCTGTAAGCAATACGGACACCACAGCAGTTTCGGAAGCCTATGCCAAAATGCTCACAATATTTGTCCCACTTCTTGTCGATGAGGTTATATCCCAACTCATTCTTACTGCAGAACTTTTCTACCACCTATAAATTGTTAGTTACATTATCGGGACCTTTTAAATCTCAGAGCTCCTTCTTTGCCCACTTCATGTGCTTTGAAGTTCCTGCACTCAACCCACCTGGAACATTACCAAATGGTAAAAAGTCTACGTCAGATGTAGATGATGCTGATGACGATGATCTTGGGATTTTGGATATAGATGACAATGACAGCAAATCAGGTATCTAACATTTTCTACTCTAGCATTTTGCCATACAACTGATGCCCAAATGAGGGACCATGTTTCACTTAAACATGGGTGAAACTCTTCTGGCCTAACCCCTTCATCAAACTCCCCAATATAGCTTTGCAAGTCGAAAGAATATATTAGCTTATCTCCTTTGGATGTACAAAACTGAGTTGCACTGCTTTCCACGCCCTAATCCATTTGGGTTGTATTTATGTATTCGTTTGCTTAGATTTAAGATAGCTTGCTGGTTATATTTGGCGAACGTAACATGAGATCGTATCTTAGCAGTTTAAATACTGATTTTTCACCCGTCTGGAAAGTTGATTTATTCTGCTGGTTGTTTAGATATACTTCTTAGTTCAAAGTGGTTTTTTCGTGCTCAATATAAGAAGTATTACTGAGAATTTTTCTGTATCTTGCTTAGGTAAAAATTCATTGGAGTTGGCAGCTCTAAATGAGTGCCTTCAAGAGTTGCTTGATGGAATTCAGGTACTTCTCGTGAGTCTTGACAATATTCAATTTTGTTGACTCAAAATTGCAGATAATCTGATATACTTGCAAGTGTTGCTATTTTATGTCTGCTGTTTCTACTGTAGAAAATGGTTGATATATGTCAGAATACTTGAATCTTATTGGCACTATGTGCATCCCTTTATTTATTTGTAAAGGATCTTAAACCTCTTTGTGCTTATTGTATTGTCGAGCAGCTGAGCTCCAGTGAACTCTAAGACACAATTTCATTACGGTCACCTCTTAGGCATTGCAATAATGTTATAACATTGTTACAAGCAGTAGCCTTTGAGGGTGGTTGTAAGAGTTTCTTCACAGAAGAAAATGTGCGTAACGGCATCCTGCTACACAACCATTCCCTTGTAGTAGTGTCTGGGTCGGTGCACTTCAGGATTTAGATTTACAAAGTCTTCTACATAGTTGGACAGAAGACATCGAAAGTGTAAACGTTGTAAGCCTTGAAAGAAGGGCAAAGATTTCGAATTTTTTTTTTTTTTTTTTTTACCATTCCCCTCTCGACCTCCTCTGTAGCATATGTTAGTTTGCATTTTGAAGTTGTTGTGAGTTGTGAGTTGTAACTTGTAACCACTGCAGTAAGTTTTTTCTTTTGTTTTGTCGGTGCTCTTGTCCTCACTACTTTTTCCTCAAGGCATTTAGGGAGTTGGAATATTGAATCTAAGGGCATGAGTGACAAATGGGTATTAAACTTCTGATGTACACATCCATAGGAAAAAAAAAGTCGCTTTTTGATGCAACCTCCTTCTAAGAATATTAATGGTAATAGTCCACTATAGCTTGAATGCGTGATAGTATCCCTTACACTTTGCATTCTTCAACCATCTTATGTTGTAATAAATCTCAGGAAGATTTCTATGCTGTTGTGGATTGGGCCTACAAAATTGATCCATTGCGATGCATCTCCATGCATGGCACTACAGAACGTTATTTATCTGGTCAGAAAGCTGATGCAGCAGGGTTTGTTCGTCTTTTGCTTGGTGATCTTGAATCAAGGATTTCCATGCAGTTTAGCAGAGTAAGCTTTGCCCCTGAACATGTTACATTTATTTTATCTTTGCTGATCTCATCACATAATATTCATTTCCTGCAGTTTGTTGATGAAGCTTGTCATCAGATTGAAAGAAATGAGAGAAATGTCCGGCAGATGGGTGTCCTATCATACATCCCAAGGTGTTGATCAATTTATTCTCGTGTTATTTACTGACCCGGTCTGGTGCTTTAGTTTCATTTGAATGAAGCTGGTCTTAAGAATGAGTAGTTTATGATTTCACCGTGTCATCGCCTTACGAGAAGTCAAGTAGTTGAGATCGTACTGCTGTTCAGGATTTTGTTATTGTGATTCTATTTTTGGAAATTCCTCAACAAAAAAGATATTCTGAATGTCTATACATTTGTCAGGCCGCATGCTATCTCAACTAGTTCTCATCAGTTAGCCAGAAAAATGCATGATCCTTTATTATCCATGTTTTTAATTTCCTGAAGGATTTTGCTTTTTAAGAATGGTGTTGTCAATTTTAATAGTTTCATTTCTTTGTGTTGGGTTATATTATAACATCGCATCTTATAACATCGCATCTTAAATATCGTGTAATTTATTTGTGGATAGATTTGCTACACTTGCAACTCGTATGGAACAGTACATTCAGGGACAATCCAGAGACTTGGTTGATCAGGCCTACACAAAATTTGTGAGTGACCATTTTACCCTAATGTTACAGTGCTGTGCTACTGGTCACTAGACATACGGTATTTATTAAAAGTAAATTTATATATTGCTCCGCGACTCGATTTCGTCTATATGTTGGTGCTTAACATTATTTTTGAGATCAAAGAGACGAAGACTCCCGACTTACCCTAAGTCCCTAACTAGTTGATTAACAGCAAATTATAAAACAGACGAGGTTGCATCTTCAGCCTACCGAATACTTAATCATGGTTTCTGGCTGCGTTCTTCTTTGAAGTATTTAATTGTACAGCAAGCGTATTATTTATATGTATTCCATCTTTGATCTGTACAAGCTAGGGACTTGTCATGATAATCATTAAGTATAGTTATTTTCATGATGCTGAACTCATTATTCTTACAGATTACAGTATATAGTTAACCTTCTGTGATAAAAAATTCCACTTAGCCCCTATAATCGTTCTATCCAGCTGTTCAATTTCTATGTGCATAACCCTTAATGCATTAGAGGCTAATTTTGTAACAGGTCAGCATAATGTTTGTTACTTTGGAGAAGATTGCACAGACTGATCAAAGATATGCTGATGTTTTTCTTTTGGAGAACTATGCTGCATTCCAGAATAGGTATTTGTTCCATCTTCAATTTTGCATTCACTTTCTGTTTATGCCCTCTTTAATAAGCGAAATGTGTGTGCAATTTGTTGCAGTTTATATGATCTTGCAAATGTTGTCCCCACGCTAGCAAAGTTTTATCACCAAGCAAGCGAATCGTACGAGCAGGCTTGCACTCGTCATATTAGCATGATTATATACTATGTAAGCTGACCTTTTCGTTGCTTTTTTTGTGGAGTCGTTTCTGCAGTCCTGCCTTTTTGTTCTATCACAAGTCATACTCGACCTTATTCCTTTGAGTTCTTATGTATAGCAATTTGAAAGACTCTTCCAATTTGCCAGAAAGATTGAAGACCTTATGTATACCATTACCCCGGAAGAGGTAAGCATCTTATTAATGGCTGAGTTGGTAGCATTATAGGTTTTCTCTCAAAAAAGATTTAGATATAGCAGTGCTGCAAGAGTTGGAGATTGTTGGCACTAGTTTTTACTTGGGCCTTATGTATACCATTACCCAAGTTTGAATGATTTTTTAAGGCCTTTAGCCGGATTCCATCGCGTCCTTAAAACCACCCGGAATAGGGTTTAAATCCACTGTTCACCTGTTAAAAGTCTCATCTTATGCCATGGACCTAACACCAAAAATAAGTTTAAAATTTTATTCTTTTGGTAAACCAAACAAATGATTTTAACACTTTTAAGAATTAAGTTCCAACATGACACCATCTTTAGTCCATTACTTGAATCTTGCTTTCGCCATGTACCACTGTTTGAACCAAACGAGGCCTAATAATGGACAACAGTCACTGCACTATTACGGTTTTTAGGTTTTTATTACTTATTCAAAGACATGGAAATGACTTTGATTTTTTTGGTTCTCCCTTGTGATGGAATAAGGCAAACTCAATAAACTTGCTACAAATGCATCTTTTTATTGTAATCTCAATACAGTTTTCAATACGGGTCCTTTGAAAAATCATCTGTTCACGAGCTGTAAGGTTGCGCATATCTGATCCTTACCTCATCATTAACAAGAGCCCTTGAGTTAGTGAGGATTCTTGCTCTATCATGAAGTGTTGAAAATGATATTTGCTCTGAAGTTGAGTGCACCCTTAAGCTCTTGATTTTAGCAATTTATATGAGAAAAAATGATTGATGATTAGTGACTGGGTTTTGACTTTGTTCTATCACCGCTTCAGATTCCCTTCCAGATGGGTCTGTCAAAAATGGATCTCAGGAAAGTGCTGAAAGCTAGCTTGTCTGGGGTATGTTAGTAAAACCAAAATGCTTAACGTATAGTTTGTTAATGTTGATTGCCAAATAATCTGTTACACTTCACCCTATTTATGCCTGGTCCTGATTCAGGTTGACAAATCCATCCAATCAATGTACAAAAAATTGCAGAAGAACTTGACTTCAGAGGAGTTGTTACCTTCTCTGTGGGACAAATGCAAGGTAAGCAAAATTAACGACTAATGACTACTGTATTATATTTGATGTAGGATCAGAATTTCTTGTCGAAATTTCTGATTGCCATTTGTATTAATGTTCCCATTTGACTTTAATGGACAAACAATGCGAACTTTGATCAAATTTTTTTGTCAAAAAATATGAGATAGTTACAACTTACAGCTTGTAAACAGTGATTGTATGAAAATAATTGTTTTCATAAATCACTTATGACGTCTCTCAAAATAAAAAAACGCGCATAATTAATTTTACATTGCAACTTAACGTATATTCGGAAATATTAATGCATAAAATTAACCTTGGTTGATCATTCATAGTCAACTGGGGTCTGGGAACCATAATTGTGGGATGATTGTAGTAACAAAGTTGCCTAATGAATCTTACACAATGCAGAAAGAGTTCCTAGACAAGTATGAAAGCTTTGCACAACTAGTTGCCAATGTTTACCCCACCGAAAACGTCCCTTCTGCGACAGAAATGAGAGATCTGTTGGCATCCTTATAGGCTAAAGGTTTGTGTAAATTCTGTTGAGTTTCATTTTGGCAACTTTTTTGCTGTTCATAGCATATGTTGTGAAATCTTTTGTGATGTAGTAATTCTATTGTAATCACGCGTATCCTAGATCGGGTTTTGTATTTATGTAAAGGTGTATTGGCCAACGATATTTGGCGTACTAGTAAGAAACTAGGTTTTGTATAGATTATGTTGTGTTTCATTTTGGATATTTTCTCCAGCTAATAGCAGGTGTGAGTTTATGCGATAATTTAATTTCTATTGTAACAGCCTGTTTTTTTTGTATGTGATGGTACATTACCAAAAATTTAAGCTACACTTAAAATTGGAACAATAGATCTTAAAATCGAACCCCCTGAGCATTTTTTTTCAGAAGAGCGTAGAGCTCAGTCGTGATTACACGAGTATTAATACGGACAGGATATAGGTTTTGGATTCCTTGAAGATGGATTGTGAGTTGTGTCTCTTATCTTTTCAGAAGGATGTACTGTAGTTAGGAAGGTTTTTGCAAAGATTGGCGACTCCGTTACTAATAGTATCAAAAAGTCCGAGAGTTGAACTGACGATGTTGACAAGAATGGAGTATTTAACATGTTTTAATCATAGAACGAATATGTGCGTCTTAAAACTTCAATGAGACAGCTATAAAATTACACAATATGGAGCAATGCCCTACAACCTCAAGGACGATTCCAAAGATGCTAAATTACTAACTAATGATTCGTTTTAACAACTAATTTCATTTAAAAATACAATCAAAAACAAAATTGTAGCCCTAAACATAATTGTGCAGGTTGCCTATTTAAATTGATTGACTTATTAGAAACATATTCATATACAATAATTCAGTAGCATTTCAACTTAAGGATAGTACAAGCATTTGTGTGTTCTATATATAACTTCTTCATTATGCCTATTGTTCTTCTACCATTTGCAGCTTAATAATATAGGATTCAATTTAGTTGATTATTTCGATTTACATTGAAGAAATGGGGAATAAGCCTTTACTTTACTTATTACTACTTCTCTTAGCTTTTGTTCTTTGCAATTCTCGCCAAGTTCCTGCTTCTTTTGGTTAGTATTCATCTTTTCGCTCTATAGTTACTAAATTATCCGCTTCACAATATTCTGATGTAAAATAGCCTTATACAAGAATATATAACTAATGTGTTATTGATCTTATTCATTGATTTTAGGAAATGGATATCCTCCCATGGAGGAAGAGCCACTTCTTCAAGATATATATACTGAGGTCTGTCTTATACGGAATAATATTATAAGGTTTCTTTTCGCATTAAGGTTACTGAATTGAAAATACTCCATAGAAATACTAAATAAATAATTGAGATGAATGAAGTATGGACGACACCACAAGACATTTCAGGTGCATGTATCATTATCACTCCGTAATTTAAAATATTTATGAATGTGAAATTAAATTAACGACTCGTAATATATTTAAACAGGATGAATTGTTGGAGTTGATTGAAGCAGGGGATTTAGAGACAACAGATGAAAGTATATGGACAATTCCACGACGGACGATGACTATTTCCTTACGTATGGACTACTCTGGTCCTAAAGTTAGGAACCCTCATCAGATTCCATGATTAATCATAATTTCCGCTTTTGTAAATTTCTTGCAAAAAAAACAATATGTTGTGATTTTTCAGTTGATTTTATATGATTGACAGGAATTTAATGTTTTTCTATAACATTCTAAGTAATAATGTGGTGTGCAAATATAAATGGTCACAATTTACAATCGGAAAGGTACCCTTGTTGTGAAAACATGTACGTCACAAGTTATTGTGTTTTCGTAATGCCTAGGTTGTGTCCGACAATCAAACTTGAGTTTAAATAACCTTGAATCTCTTGTAGAGTTGTAGAAAGAAACGTAAATGGGGGAAATGATAAGGTTCTACTACTTGGGTAAAGTTCTAATTTATTCACATGGTTAGTTTAACGCTTTTGGCAGTTTGGAATTCGAACAAATTTCAATTATCTTCAACAGCGATTACGAGATGTTATATAGTTGTCACAGGGGTGTAACCGAGTTAATTTGAGCTCGAGCTGCATTGTGTGGGAGGAAATGATGTAGGAGTCCGGTATGTTAGGACGACGTGACTGAAGCGCTGATGTTAGGGCGACAATGATCAACTTTACTTATAGCTTTTAGTTGAGTTGGTTCATATTTTCAGAACTTACGATTACAGCATAATAAAATTGAACAGCAATATCAGGAATATCAATCCTAGCCATTGTACCGTAATTATCGTTTCCGAAAGCATTCTGAGCGACAAGCGGGTTTTGATGAGTACCATCTTGGCCAGTGCAGAATAGCATTGCCAGAAGGGCAGTTTCCTCACTGAAGTTCTCTTCAGGGAACGGACACTGTAGTTCTTCTACGTCGTCAACCGTCATTGGACGATACAGCCACCAACTTGAACCTCTCTTCATTGTCAGGTCTACTGGCGCAAACCGGATTCCTATCTTTTTTGCCAAGTCCACGTTCTCAGAATACATGGCTGGATTCCAGTGCCCTTGTGGACGGGAGACGGAAATTGATGTCTGCTCCTTCTGGAGCTGTCGGCGAGTAGTAAAGCTGACGCGGCAGTCCACTGATCTTGATCTGGCCAAGCTGGGAGATAGCATAAGCATACGGTTCAGGCACCTCAAATGGAGTGAGGACGTTAGGCTTTCTTCTGAAGCGATCAGCAACCTCGTTCGTCAGCATAGTTGGCATTCCGGAGCTTACAGTAAGCCATCACGACAATGCTGTCAGCAAGGTAATCAGCAAGAGAACCTTTGCGGATTGTAGCAAACTGTCACATCCGGAGACCGATTCCTTGCCATTTCCTGTGCAATCACAGAGGACAGTACGCGGTATGCAGCATCCCGAAAGTTGTTCATATTGATCTCAACAAGGGTTGGAACACAGACAATGTCCTTTCGGTTGTAAAATACTCCAAGCTGGCCTTCAAGCCGGCAGAGCCAGCTGCGCTTTTGGGTTTCCAATCAGCGCTTCAGTTTCGCAGGGAAAGGGCTGATACAGGTCGTAAGGTTCTGTAGGATGTTCTGTTTTTAGACAGCCCATGGACGGCGTCTGAGACGGGCACATTAAGGAGTTGTGTTAGAATATGCCTTGAATCTGTTCTGAATTCCGCATTCCCTCATCCGTTATAACAAACTTGTTATGCGGAAGCGTGTATATCTCGGTGTTGGCCTCTGCTGCATCTATGTCCACGGTTTATAATAGTACGATATTGTCCGCTTTGGGCCAAGCCCGCACGGATTTACTCTTGGGGAGCCCAAAAGACCTCGTACTATTATATTCTTTGGACACTTATAAAAATGATCTTTCATCTTTATTGTACCGATGTGGGATATGAGTTTGCACCCTAACAAGTTGGATGCGAGGGAGGCTGTCAATTGTCACTGTAATGCATGCATAAAAGTCTACAAGGGTAACATTGCCACATTGCGTATATTCGACCCTCTTACCCGTAATTTGCAGGAGCCCCGAGGCATTAGAGAAACCGGGGAATGTTGTTGTCCAGTCAAATTGTATGAAACAGTACTTCTATACACGGATTACTCCGTATTATTTTTGATTTATTGAGAGTAATAAATAAGTATTTAATCAATAAAAAAACCCGCAAATAGGCATTATATTATAATTTGTATATCGGTATTCTTGGTTGCCGACATAATGAGGCCGTAATGTTAACGACTGGTAGACTATACGTGCGTGGTAACTGGTAAGTATGGAGTCCTACTCAATCATATGTATCCATTCATTAATTAGTTAATTAACGTCTTTGATTTCATGCTCATTGGTGATCAAATGAGAGCAACTAAATTATAAATTACTTGTTTTTTTTAAAACGATCATATTTGTCTTAAATTTAAAACGGTTTAAACACTTCCCATATAGATAAATGAGATAAAATTAACATTTATTTATTTTCATTTTAGGTTTCTTATCATGTGTCTAGTGAGCATAGGTTAGAAAAACTGATTAAATTATGATGACTATCAACTTCCAATGACGATTACAAAGATGCTAACTAACGACTCGTTTCGATCAACTTCTCATCAAAGGACATTAACAAAATACAATTAAAAAACAAAAATGTGGCTCTATCAACATAGTAGTACAAGTAATAAAGTAATTAATTAAAATGATTTGACTTTTTAGAAGCATTTCTATAAATAATTTCGTTATGTTGTTCCACTATTTACATCTCAATTTAGTCAACTCTTGTGAACTACAGTACATAGAAGAAATGGGAAATAAGGCTTTGTTTTTCGTATTACTACTTCTCGTAGCTTTTGTTCTTTGCAAATCTCATCAAGCTCCGGCTTCTTTAGGTTAGTATTTGTTTATCGCTTTTAAATAGTCAGTCTTATATGCGACGGTTGTATCCATACGCATAGAAACACAATATTCTTGTTGTTTAATATGATATTCTTGTTCTTTAGGGGTTTTAACACTCCTTTGTACGGATACAACCAACGCATATAAGAGTATCTAAATTTGATGTCGTTTGATATTTATAATTCATGATGTGTTATTGATTTAATTTAATTTTTTGGTTTTAGGAAATGGAAATTCCATGCAGGAAGATCGATTCCTTGAAGATACATATACCGAGGTTTGTTTTATAAATTAGTATAGGATTATTATTAATTTTTGTTGAAAAATATAGATGATCGACTATACATAACTATATAACTATACTAGTTTTTTTGTCCGTGCGTTGCACGGAATCTAAAATAATTGGCTACATTTATAATGTGTAATGATGTTTTAACCTTTATTGTGAAGATTATTGGACAATTTTAATGCTAACATAAATTGATTAATTGACATTTGTATGATAATTTTTTTTCTTTAGATAGTAGTTTTGATTTTTGAAGGGTTTAGTTGGTAAAATAAATAAAAATAACAATTTATTATATTTTAAATCACTTATCATTGTATTATGGAGTATACAATATGTACATGTCTCATTTCTTTTGATATTTGTATCTAAATGAAATACAGGTGCGATACACTTTTATGCTTCTTAAATCTCTTCTTTTTGGACCTCTAATTCCTACCTTAACCATACGTTTAATGTCATTTGTTATTGTCAATAGCTTGGGAACATTTCTAACAATGAGTATAATATGTTTTTATTTCATCATCAAAATATTCTTGTAACTCATTTTTCTTTTAACCCTATCTGTCATATCATCTTCAGGTGCTCATTTAAAAGTTTCTACTTAGGTCATTCTTATTCTAAAAAGTTTTCATATCCTAACTTTACCAAAAAAAATTCTGGTCCAACCTTAAATAGTTATAGTCAACTCGTAGCAAACACTGTATTTCTCTTTTCCTGCGTGTTTGGTGAGGGTATACTCTCACATAATAATGTAATCCTCTCCTCGATGGGTTTGCCTATTTCGCCTATGATATATTTTGTTAAAGTACGATTTTAACAAAATAAAATATGTGGTATCAAGAAGTACAATTCAGTAGAGAAGCATTGAGGCAGTAGGCAAATAAGTTTATTAGTTTGATCAATTTGAATTTGGGTACCTGAAGTCTAGGCGTAGTTATAAATCTTTGTAAAAATTAAGTGATGGTAAATACAAAGTATATAGTTTATACATGTTTTCTCCTATTTCTTTTTTAATCAAAGATATCCGATTGCATATGAGTTTTTTTTAGTATAATATTTGCCTTTTATTTTATCTAACCTATGTTTGATTTTATGTTAAAGTAAGTAAATTACATCACAGATAAATAGTTATAAAATCTTTGTAAAAATTAAGTGATGGTAAATACAAAGTATATAGTTTATGTGTTTTCTTCTATTTCTTTTTGAATCAAAGATATCTGATTGCATATGAGTTTTTGTTAGTATAATATTAGCCTTTTATTTTATCGTTATTAAGTAATCAATACCTCCATTTTCTTTTAATAAAAAATCATTAATTTTTTTTATTGATTGCGTATAAGTTTTAATTATTTTCATATTTTCCTTTTGTTTTATTGTCATTAATACCTCTATTTTATTTTTTATCAAAAATCATTAATTCGAATAGAAATGTTAAATATTAAGTGCACATATATTAAAATTATATCGAAAAATTGTAAATAATTATTTATTTTCTAATTCTAATAGGAAAACTGTAAATAATTAATTATTTTCTAATTCTAATAGAAAAGTTGTTAATAATTAATTGTTTTCTAATTCCAATAGGAAATGGTAAATAAATAATTATTTTGTAATTTTAATAGGAATATCGTAAATTTTAAATTAATTTCAGTGTTTTAAGAAAGTTGAAGACTACCACGTCGCTCGAAAAAAGCTTCAAATATATATTTATTATATATTGATTTACATAAGACATATATTGTTTTCCTTATATATTCTTATATATACACAAATTGTGTACATGAGTGGTTAACCCGTCCAGCAAGTCTTGCTTGTGACGGGCTATTCCCGTCACAAGCTTGTGACCTCTCACAAAAAGGAGAGAGGGGACAAGGTGGGGCACTCCTCATGTGCTTCTCACTCACCTCTAAATGGGTATTTTGTGGATACATTCCGTCGAAATGAGAATTTGCATAACCCTTCGGTCTTTAACTCTTTTGAGAGACTTAGTTATCTATTGCATAACCAGTTTTTTACTCCCTCCATTTTTTTTGATATGTGTCATTCTCACTTTTTGAAACACATATTCTCGTTTCAAGATCTCTTAAAATATAAAGAAAAAATATTATGAATTGTATACTAATATTAAAACTCTTTTTTCATAAGAAATTCAATGATATACTTTTTATAATTTTTGAAGTACTATATTTTAATAAAAATTAAAGCCAAAGGCACATAAAAAAACAAATACGCCAGACATACAAAAACAAAGAGAGTATAATTTGTTTCTCCATTTTTCCTAATTATTTGTTTGTCTCTTTTATTTTTTATAAGGAATATTTTAATCAAACAAATAATGGAACGGAAAGAGTAGTATATAGTCATGGCAATTTGCTTTTTTATCATATGAATGACCATTGTGTTGGAGTATTTTTTTTTCCGGAAAACTATTATTTAACAACTAGTTTTGCTTAAGACGACACAATCAGTCTTAAGTTTAAGACATGTTAAATATTGGAGTATCTAAGATGGGTATATAGAACAAGACCCTTTTGGTAAACAGCATATCGAGTAAAATTAATCCCTTCGTCCGGGTCAATAATAAATTACACTTT
Source organism: Silene coronaria (assembly GCA_028566215.1). Classification (NCBI taxonomy): domain Eukaryota; kingdom Viridiplantae; phylum Streptophyta; class Magnoliopsida; order Caryophyllales; family Caryophyllaceae; genus Silene; species Silene coronaria. The sequence continues at coordinate 506,372 of JAOWBH010000017.1, forward strand.
CATCTTATAGATGTTTCAGTCAAAAGTTTACACTTTCCTTTTCTAAATTAACTCATGTGAGTCGGTGAGTGGAGATCAATATATTTTTTATTTAATCTAAGTTGCTTTTGAATTCTTTAATAATTATATACTCATTCCTCGCTCCTTACCTTAACAATCGTGTATAAAGCAACTGTAAGCAATTGATCGAGGCGGAGGAAGTAGTAGATTCCGGCCTAATAAGTAGATTGGCTTAAAAATCTACTCTTTTCACCTGTTTAGTAAACGGCGTATTCTGACAGGATATTAGTCAGAATCTACTATTTTTGAATATGCTGCTAATAGCAGCATATTTGCTCTATTTGGTAAACAACATATATATTGAGTGAAATTAGTAGATTCCGGCTAGATTAGTAGATTGACCAAGCAATCTACTATTTTCATGTGTTTGGTAAACGGCGTATTCTAATAGCATATTGGTCGGAACCTACATTTCTGAATATGCTGGTAATAGTAGTATATTGTATTAGCATATTCATTTTATACATGAATTCATTGTAATTATCCTGTAATCAGATAATTACCAAACACCGTTTTTAATTCTGCTAATTTAATTTGATAGTCAAATCTGCTATTGAAATCTGATAACCGTATTCTGTTAACGTTATCCGCTATTACGAATCTGCTTCTACTATTTACCAAACAAGGTCATTGTATTAGCATGTCCATTTTATACATCAAGGCCATGTTTGGCAAACAGTAGATTAGTAAAAAATTAGCATATTTGGGGCTTTTAGCATGTTTGACCAGTCAATATGCTATTTGGGGTATTTGGTAAACATCATATTAAAATAGTAAATTGGGGTCGAATCTACTGTTTTACAATATGCTGCTCACCTTAGCATATTC
>JAOWBH010000017.1:523027-533542 GCA_028566215.1 Silene coronaria
AACAAAAAAAATAAAAATAATTAAACGACTCCCCATATACAAATTCTCCTTTCTGATTTTTCCTTTTTTTTTTTACAACATCAAATCAGCTGTCTTCAGGGATACAAGGATCACTTCAACCTTCAACCTTCAACCTCCAACCATAATTTGACCAGCCATTGTCTCGGTGTTAGAAGTGTTTGCCAGAACTCCATTGTCCATATGAACATCAACATCTGTCACTCTGATTGTAAGCTCGTCGTCCTTTACAGGAGTTTGAGATACATCGTCGGTTTCAGAACCTGTCTTTACTTTTTCAGTTTCAACCTCCTTCATCTTTGGTTTTGATTTAACATACTTCTCACTTTTAGTCCCCGTGGTTTCTCGAGGCTGAAGTTTAGATTGGGATTTTGCAGCTGATTTCTTGGTAGCATCAGCACTAACTTTCTTGTGCAAAACGCTCACACGAGGGCTAACAGAAGGTAAGGCAACTTCTGGAGGACTGGCTGTTCCACTAGCTGAGCTCTTGCTCCTCCCTAGCTTCGGAGATTTTGGACGGGTGATGGGTATCTGAATGATAAATGAACAGAGATAAGATTCATCGGCAGTTGATACTACAATCATTGTACTTCCGCATGGTTTGTACTAACAGTCTAACAAGGTACTAATCATAATGTTACTCATACTCAGCTACGAGTTTTGAGAGGTAGAGACATGGGTACGTATCAAAGTGTCTGACATGGCATGACAATTTTTCGACCCGGGGACTTCAGACTTGGACCTTAAATAATCTCAAAAATAAGGATACTGGATATTGGTCGAGTACATGCATCTTCAAAACTTCAATTTATTTATAGATTTGAAATATTTGATGTTTTTTAGGCAATGAAATAAAGAAGTATGGCTTAAAATCATTAGATACCACACAATATGATTCATCTCTATTATTGCCATGAAGGCTTCCCTTTTTAACTCTTTCTGGAGAAGTGTCTAATTGAAAAGGTCACATAAGGATTTTAAATGGAGTGTCACAGACTACATAAACTAGACAAATTGAGCAGACAGTCTTATATTGTTCTTGGGTAATTAATTAATAGTAGTATAAGAGGAACTCAATATGATGTTGGCCTGCATAAATTTCATTTACCTCCCAACATTTAACCTGTAAAAACTAAAAACTAAAGAAACTACCCTAACTTCACTGTGACCTAAATAACTAAATGATACTCTTATATTACCCATGTTTATTGCCTTATTGCCCCTGGATACCAAACAAAAATAAGTTTACATCACACAAACCATGAAATAATGGATTTGCATAAGAACCACATAATTATGAAACATTAGCATGTGAATGATGTGATGGTCCACCTGAACATTGATAGTTGGTGAAACAAAAACTGGCTATCACATTCTATACACAGCTGCTGTACGTTGAATACAAAGTGGAATGTAGAAATGTAAGATTCGCCACTCTCTAGGATATGAGGTACAGAACAGATGCACTTGACTTTTATGAACTTACTCAATCTTCATATGAACTTATCATCTCCTAATTACTCGCCATATGCACCATAATTATTTAAGGCCTGATGAAATAAGCTCTTGAACATTAAAAGGGCGCAATAAAAGCTAGTCAATCGTGGAGCCCCAAAGTCAGGTGTACGTTATATTTCAAATGTAAAAGAGCCAGGAGGCATCCGTCTTAATGTCAAGGGGCAATGCTCACCAAAGTACAGTTGTTGATCTAATGCATGTGTAGTTTACTCCTTTTGGTGGAGCTTGAATGGAAGAAACTTTTGTACGTAATAATATATTTAGTTCATTTTTATAATTAAACATAGATTATTCGGCTCCATACTACTTCCACCATACTCCCTAGTGGCCTAGTCCCTCTCCTTTAAGATCTTACACATTCACTTTTAACGGTCTAAGGCTTTACAACTTTGACCATAAATTAAGTACAAAAATTATAAATTATTGTGATATAATAGTAAGATTCTTGCGGGTTATTTTTTTTACAAAATTGTTCCATAGAAATAATTTGGGAGCCAAAAAAATCAATCCATAAATGCCAAAAACTATGGTCAAACTATCGCATTAAAGACCGCATAAAAATAATGTGGAAGATCACTCTGAACGGGAGAAAGCACCATTTATATTAAGCCAGACATAACGCTACTGGCATAATAGTTAATGCCACTCAAATATGTGAGTGCATGAACAGTATAGCCTAATTGCAATTGCTTGCTTTTGTCGTGGCATTTGTCAAAACAATCGTGGCAATATCACTCCCCTTATATTATTCCTTTTTTTTTTTTTACTAGAGATCATATTCAAGATTTAATGATGACCCATTGACTTGAATTTATTATTAAAAGTATCGTATCAAGCCTCGCCAATATGTTACTTATAACTAGGGACTGTATAAGTTCATTTTTTTATTTTACTAGATACATAAAGGTGCTAATTATGTTAGCAGGAATTTAATTAATTAGATGTAGATACTTTTTTTCAAGCACCATTAGCAAAATTCTAAATTCGACACTTAATTTCAGTTTAAGCAATCTATAAAAGTCAATAGACGTAAGGGAAGGAGTGAGATTGTTGGCTAATTGACTATGGAGTGGGAGTGAGAGTGGGTAAGACTATCCTTTTGGAGAAACTGAATATCGTGAATTGGCAGAACTCTGTGTCCAACTTTTTTTTTTTATCAAAGGCCATGTATTTTAAACTCAAATGACAAAGGTTGATATCAAATCAAACTCCTAAAGTTGTGTCACTGAACAGAATTAAGGCAATACTGAGTCATAGTAAATGAAACCACAAGATATTAATTAGTTAATCAAAACACGTCATCTACCTTCTTGAGTTCCACCTTTGGGGGAGGTTCTTTATAGAAAGTTGGCATTGGTGCAGCTTTGAAGTTCAAGCTCTTTCTCAGCTGCTTTATCTCTGCTTCCTGACACTCCTGGAGAAGTCAAACAAAACACCAACAAACTACATGAGTAAACGATTATAAGCTATCCCACGGGTCACGGCTAAGAACGAAGGATTAAAGAACAAATTTAAACCAACAAGCATACAAAATTTTGTAACCTTTGACTTTGCCTGAATGTTATTTTTCTCAGCCTCTTTCGCATGAATCTTCTCTTCAATCTTCATATTAAACTGTTGGAGTAATAGATTGTTTTACAGCGATCATGCTGAACAATAACGGTAAAATAAAGGTTTGAAGATAGAAATCACACGGCAACAATATCTAACCCCTCAGTACCTCTTTCCTTTTTTCAGCACGTTCATCCAACCTAAATGCAAACCCAGAGGCAATACTCTTCCTCATTGCAGAGTTATCTTCGCTTCTGTAATTCAGGGAAGCAAATTGAATAAAAGGGGATAGGAAAGGAAAACTGGAGCAAAAAACGTCAACAGATAAGAATAATACCCGTTTGATGCCCTGGTTTCATCGCCATTTTCAGACAATCCTTCTTGCACAGGTTTAGAACATGGCTCAACAGCTCTGGAATTATACATAAGCTTATTAGGATTGAGGTCGAATACATGAGATGACATCAGAACAGGTTGGTTTAAATTACAAAATACAATAAACGTATAGTCATGAAAACATACGGAGAGACGTCAGAGGTAGGATCATATGTATTTGCACTCTTCGTAGCAGATTTCACTGACTGACAAGCCAATAAACAAAACAAGCATGATGCATATTTATAGAAGGTCAGTCAATTAAGAATAATAGAAAGGTTAATGAGCTCACTGAAGAGTGTTTGGTGCTCTGGATAGGCGTGCTTAAACTCTGCTTGGAAGAAGACTTGGTCTTTTTAAGAGTTGTTTCTTTTGAAGTAACTTCACTTGATGTTTTGCCATCAGATTTATCGAGAACAGAATCAGAAGTCAATGATGACGCAGAAGGAGCATCCCCCGATTTTTTGCCACTTGACACCGACTGCTTAGAGTTGGCTTTCACAGCCGATACATCAAGGCTTTTCTTAAGCATGCTACCATGAGCACCCTTTGATGGAAAAGAAAGGCTCTGAGTGATACTAGCCTTTTGGTTTCGAAGAGACGAGGCAAGTCCTTTCCCATTAGGTTGCTCCTTAATAACCCTCTTCGTTCTAAGATTACCTTCTGTTGTCGCAGCAGATTCCTGAAACCGACAAAACAGTTGTCATATGTAAGAGCGTCTAATATTAAAAAGTAAATAAGATAGAGAAGGATGTATACCTTGGCGGGTTTAGAAACCTCGGTCCCTAAATCGGACTTAGATCCCTTTGCATTTGCGCCACCAGATTTGATTTTAGAACCCTTTACACCACCAGATTTGGAGACATTCTTAGGAATCAGAGTAGCATCAACAAGTTTCTCACCATTGACTTGACCATTCTGAATGCTTTGATCATTCACATTCACATTCAAACTCAATTCTTCGACAATGGGTGTCTCAGTGACACCATTATTATCGTCTACATGAACTCCATTTCCAGATTCCATTTCACAAACCCCTTAATTAAAATCCTACAAAAAGTATCATCACAAACACAAATAAAACAATGAATGGAAAGAATAAGACATGACATAGGATAACAATGTTGGCTATATGCTACCACAGTGGGGGGGTGTCACTACCACATACCCACCAAATAAATTATGCAGTAGAAAACAAGCCAAAGGAAAAGAGGGTACATGGACCACAAAAACAATCAAATAAAACACTTGGATCTTTAGTTACTAAAAGAACCCGTTTTACGATAAACTTATGTAAAACATAAGGGATGAAGACAAAATGTAGTAAAATTAGGAAGCATACCAAGTAGATCTCAGAGAATTATGGTTAAAAAGACAGCAGATCGAAATGAGGATAATTTTGGTGAATTTGGAAAAGAATGAACGGGTAACTTGTGAAAGAATTGATGAGATAGGAGGATGATAATTGTGAGTTGATTAATTGTGAATTGGAAGTGGAATTTGAAATTGAAAACTTGAAATAAAAATGGTGCTAAGACTTTGTTTGTGGGCGTCAGTTTATGGGGGGAAGGGAGAAGAGAGGAAAGATAGTGGAGGATAGAGAAAGTGAGAGAGTTCAAAGTCCAAACTGCAAGGGTTTGATCACTCGATGGGTTACAAAATTTAGCGGCAAACGGATTCAGACTCTACCCGACACTTTTTCACTGTTTGACACGAGCCACGCCGCATTGGATAGGGGTACAGTCGGTACACTTGATAAACGGCCTGTCGGATTGGGTCAGTTTCGGTAGGGTTAATTCGGGTGCAACACATTTTCGTATTACTTTCGCTTGTGTTGGGTCGGATCATTTTGGTTTTCTGGTCTGTTTCTATATGTTGGTTGGGTTAAGTGGTTTGCTTATTTTGGATCTGAGACTTTTTCTGTTCGTTGATTAAGTGAAAAAAAATAAAGTATTAAAGTATTAATACCTATTTTTTTAGTTAGATTTAAAGATTTATTTTTTTTATTTTAAGGTAAATAATATTAAGTGTGATTTATATTAATCGTTTTGGGTCAATTGGAGTTATGTTTTGTCGAACCATTTTCGGGTCGGGTCAATTCCGGGTCAACAAAGTTTGGGGCGGTCGGGTAATTCGGCTTTCAGGTCACACTCGCAGGTTGTAATTCATGTCAATTTTGAATCTCGGGTCGGGCAATCAACTAAGTTGGTTTTGCCAGTTCTAAGTACGGGTGCTACTAAACCTGGTAAACAGATCAAACAAATCTAACTCAGTATTTGATGAGTTAGTTTAAATTAATCATTTTGGTTTCATTCTTTCTTTTAACATTTGTAATGTTTCTCATTCGTAAATTTTAAAATATCATTTGTATAAATTTATTAAACACACGGCGATAATGTAATACCCGGTATTAGTGAGAGGATTAGGATAAGTTAAGTGGGATTAATAGGTAGGTTATTGGATTTAATGGGGAACCTTATTGACCGCGTATGAGAGTAGACCAATCAATCGAGTGTGTTTTAGAGGGCCGAGTAAGGTCTGAGAGGGACCGAGTACGCGTGTACTCGACCGAGTAGGTGCACTCGATCGGTCACTCGGCCGAGTACGGGCTGAGACGGAAGGATTTCAATTAGATTTTCCTTTATCCTTTCATTTCGTATCTTCTTCCTCTTCGATCTCTCTAAACTCTCTTCATTCTCCCTAAAAACACCCCCAAACACTTTTCTATGAATTTCAAGCTTGGATAAGAGGATTTATTATTCACCTTATTCATCATCTATCCATCATTGTAAGTGAGATTTAATCACCCTCTTATCCCTAACTTTTGGAGATTTTGTATATTTTGGTAATTAGTGATTTTAATTAAATTAGTGGGTAATTAGTGAGTATCATTAAGGGGGTTTTGGGTTAGTATATTAGTATAGAATAAATTATGATAGTTATCATGCATTTATTATAGGTTGAGACGGTTTCGCGAGACGGAATCGAGTCGAATGCGATTAGCTTGTTGGAGTATGCTTAGAGAGATAGGTTAATCCTACTCGGTCTCAATGATTAATGTGTACATGTTGATGTTATGCATAGTAATTTCCATTATAAACATCTTAGATGCATTATAACATACTAGGTTGAACATGAGATTATTAAAGAGGAAATGCTAGATAGTTGATATTGGAAATGCTGGATAGTTGATATTGGTTGAACATGAGATTATTAAAGAGGAAATTCCTAATCAATAGCACTTCCAACTGCAGCTTCTTGTTTCATTGCCCCTTTCCACATAGCAAGTTACATACTCCTCAGTCAAATTCTCAATGTAATAACTATTCTTGGCACTACCCCCCTTAATCTGAAATAGATGAGTTGCTTCTCAGATACTATTAATTTTTTACCGCAACAAACATAACTGTGAAGGCAATACTATGCGAAAGTACCTGAAGGTTTCGCTTAGGTGGGATCAAGTAAATCCCCGATTTGTCCATTGTATATTTGCTTACAATAATCAATTGGAGAATTTCTTAGATACCCTTTATTCACACTTTGAAGCAGAAATATACTTCCTGACTTTTTCTTTCGATTATAAACACATTTATATCAATTGAAGTAGAGACAAAGGAAATCACCTCAAGAAAGGAACAAGGACAATGTTAGTTTATCTGTTTGTCACTTGCATCCGCCTTTTCCTATAAGTAAACATCAATACACGTTCAGCTAAGGCGAGAGAAGTGCCAACAAGAACAACATAATTGAATAATGAAGCATACTTTTTCAATTTCACGGAACAACATTTTTCAATATACTAGCATCTAACAATAAAAAAAAGTATATAAACTGATAAACATGCTGAATCTAGCAGCATGTAAACTTGAAAGAAACACAGTTGCGAAACCAATGTAAATCATACTCCCATGAGTCAAATCCCATCCAAACAAATTTTCCCATAGTTGATCAAATGATGACAACAATGAAATTTAATCTCTTTAAAAAATATATAGAGATTGAATTTGATTTAAAGTGTTATCTTTATACAGAGTATCATTTTTGAGAAGTTTTAGCTATTGCATTGTGAAAAAAAATATTTGACAAATTTGCATCATTTGACCACCACAATCAAACAAGGATAAGGGATAAATGAATTACTACATAAAAATTTATTTAAAGCACAAGAACAATTAAACAAACTTACAAAAATGAAGGATGCTGCTTTTGTTCAGATGAAGTCTGTAATACTGCAAGAGCTTATCTATGGAACCACAACTGGACTGCTAAAATGGTACATGTAATAATAATTTCTGATTTTTCACAGAACTATCATATCAAATCTAAAGACAGACCTGGAAGGCTAAATTTAAGGTGTCTCTTAAATACACTTTCCTATTAGTGAAATAGATGAGTTTGTCTTCTGGATTCCACGAAAAAAACAAGTAAACAATCAAATTAAAACACTTCAACATGTAACTTGAAATTAGAAGAGTAGTTTAAGGGAAAAGAATAAAAAAATTAAAAGAATAATGAATTCATCCAATACTTTCTGATCTACACAAAAGCAATAACTTCATACAAAAGCCCCAAATTTTTGTATCAACCCTAAAGATTAATTTACTTTTAAAAACAAATAAAACTAAAGTTAACAATTAACTAATGATAAAGTTATGAACTTAATAAAAAGAATTTGAAATAAAAAAAGGGGAAAGACAATTAAATTACCTGATTAGGCTAGGAAGTCGATGAGGGAGGAGTAGTAGCTGGCGTAGGGAGATGACGACGGTGATGAAGCGGCGAACGGATATAAAATGGGTGGCGTCCGCGCAGCGTTAGAGGGAGTGGTAGTGTTAGGGTTCATCAAATTGAAAATGAAGAAGGAAGCTAAGACAAAATAAAAAGGATATGGATCTGGGGGTGGTCGGTGGTTGTTAGCCCGTGTGGTGGCCGCGGTGAGGAGACATGTGGTGGCCGCGGTGAGGGAGAGTGAGTACTGGTTTTGAGGATTAGGGTTTGGGGCTTAGAGTGAGAATAAGAGAGTTAATTAGGAAGGATGAATTATTGTTTATTTTCAGAATATGAGAAATAAACATCTGACGGAATTTCCGTCGCATGACTTTAGATTGCTCGGTTTTCTAATGGAATTTCCGTCAGGAAAGTCACATAAATAGAATTCCTGACGGATTTTCCGTCAGATACCCGTCACACAATAACAGCGCCACTGCCACTATTCAGCGCGCTATTTTTATCTAACGGATTTTCCGTCAGGAATCCATTTCCGTCAGAATTTCGTCAGTTTCCCGAATTTACTGACGATTTTATTTTTCTGTCATAATTCCCATCACTATACCGCTTTATATTAGTAGTGGCTAAACATAATGAATCACTTTCAAGGGTATAAAATCAAGTCAATTTGGTTATGTGAGACTTATTCGAATGGTAAGAACAACCTTTCCTCAGGTACTTCATCATATGAATGCATAAAAGTATTAAGAAACCAATGTCACACTTATGCAGTTTGATATTCCATACTTCACAAGGATTACCACACTCAAGCCTAATTAGCAAATGAGGCCTGTTTATTAATGTTCCTGACCTAGGAAGCTCTATAGACCTCAGCAATTTTAGGTGGTTTACCAATTTAATTTTATCAAATATAATTAGCGTAAGGTATGTCAAAACGGTCAAGACTCGATCATTGAGCTTTGTTTTCATGAATAACGCGTCAAAACAATATACATGGACAACTAATAGGTATTCAAATGCAAAAACAATGAAAATTATCATCACGGTTAATCAATTCACCAATAACAAAAACAAAATAAGGGAAATAACGTATTTGGATTTTATAAAATTTTTAATTTTTATGGATTTTTGAAATGTATTTTTTGAAAATAATAAAACAAATGCAATAAATAAAAGCACACGATGTAAACGCCTTCCCCAAACCTAGATGGCACAGTGTCCTCATTGTGACCCTATCAGCACAACAATCACACAAAACCCAACAACAGAAATCCTAGAGGACACATCTAAATAAAGGGAAGAAGAAATAACAAACTAAATAAAGATAATACAAATAAAAGAAAATACAAGGATAGAGATTACCGGGTGCATGCATAGAAGCTCCCCCAAACCAGCTGCAAAAATAGGGGAAACCGCGATAATCCAATGCACATCTCCATCATCACCAATCACGACCCAAAAACTGGATACCTCGATCGAGTTTGCTAATACTCGATCGAGTGCCCATTAGACCGATGCTTCCTGCGTATTTTGAAACACAAATCACTATAAAAGGCATAATTAATACAACTTACGAAACGCAATAGTAAATCAAATAGAAGCGCATGTGCTACAACCAAACATAAGTAGCACCAATAAAAAGTATATGCAAAAATAAGCAATGAATAATGTTCGGGCTCATCAGACTCAAAGTCCAATGTAAAATATGAGCATGTGCGCTCACTGCCCTCCATATCATCTACCATCTCATCCACCTCCACGATTTTCACGGGCTCGGGTTTAAAAATTTCGGCTTCTAAAGCCTCCAACTCGGCTTCTAAGTCAACAACTTCATCTGGATCGTAAACGGGCTAAGGATGAGGCTCATCTCCATAGATCAATTTCTCTATCTCATCCACCTCCTCTCTCCATGAGGATCTCCTATCAAATGGTAAATCAAAACAATAATCAACAGGAGAATTGCTAATGTTAATCATATGACAGGAAGCTTCTAACTCGAAATTTCTTTGTGCATTATCAAGGTTAAAAATAATCTTATCATCCCCAACCATTAGTGTAAAACTACCCTTCTTAACATCTATAACCGCCCCTGTTGTATGTAGGAATAGTCTACCAAGAATAATAGGAACTTGAGAGTCCTCAGCCATATCTAGTACAACAAAGTTAACTGGGATGAAAAATTTCCCGACTTGAACCGACACATCTTCTAAGACTCCCATGGGACTCATAATAGACATGTCAGCCATCTAAAGGGTCATATTGGTACATTTAAGCCTACCCATGTCAAGTTGTTTACATACTTTATATGGCATAACACTAACACTG
>JAOWBH010000017.1:553608-568798 GCA_028566215.1 Silene coronaria
CTATTCGGCTATTCCCAATAAGTCTCTCTTAAAACGGATATATCCATCCGTCTTAAGTTTAAAATGGGTAAAATACTTCATTTGCATAGATAAGACAAGTCTTTTTGTTAATATCTAGACATTTTGATTTTTTTCTTATTTATGAAAGTGGTATTGTGATAGCTGTTTGACCCGTCTTAAGCTACAACGGATAGTGTCCGTCTTAAATGAGAATTTGTAATCTATTACCTTCAAAAGTTCAAATTAGTTCACTAATCGTGCAAAAAATGAATTCACTCTCCAATATTTCACAAGAAAATTTTGTTAATATTTTTTATATGAGTATAAGTTTTTAATGTGCGATTCAAAGATATAAGCTAACTTTTCTCATTTGTGTTTAATGATAAAACAAACCACTTGAAATATGTACATTTACTACTATAAAGTTTTAAGTTGAGTCTGGAAATCCAAGACTCAACTTCACTTTTTAAAACAAGAAATATGAGGGCAAAGAACTCAAAGAAAGCATGAGTGTCGGTTTGGCTGGTTCGAAATAAAGTTGAGAAATATAAAAGAACAAATTGAGTCTTTAAATATTTTAATACGTAGTGGAGTTTAAATCTCACTCTAAACAAAGGATAGAGTATCGTTATCTAGGATCGAGCCGAATTGGACTACAATTGGTTTGGATTAGAGCCAAAATACGGAGATTATGTGGATTGGAGATTTGTCCGATTTACTAATATTCTGGATTCGACGGTCTAAGACAGGACTGAACCGTTTTTGAGTAGAATTTGTCTTTACTCGCATACCCATGTTAAATTTAAGAAGCCCCAATTAATGTGATACCTATAACGATGAAGAAATATCAACTATAGAAGTGTCATATTGATAAATAGACCAACTTTAAACAGTATTTACAATCTTACTTAAACTCATTTAAGAGAGGAAATCGTTAATGTTAATTCGGGTCCGAAAAATTGAGTCCGCACCGAAAAAACCAGAATCTTTGAAAGGTTTGGACCGGTGATCGGACTTTCCATTGACTCCGGTTCGGTCCAGACCGGCTAATGCACACCGCTAATCGTGTTTGTCAATTGTCATTGTTTGTAAACCAGCCTACTTTGGATAAGCAAATTGAGCAACTAGACTCAAGTCCCTGTCATCGTGGAGTGTGAGGATAGAAAATTAGCCCTGAAAAGCAATGGAGCCCTAGGACCACAAAAAGTGCTACGCTTTATTTTTACTCCATAAATACTCTGGGTCCGTCTCATGGAAGACGGACGCTATCCGTCATGTCATTATAAGTGGGAGGGTAAGTGGAGTGCTCCATTTAATTTCCACTTGATTTGTCACTTGCATATTGTGAGAGAGTATTATCCGTCTTCAGTTTGTGACTGATAGTGTCCGTCTTCAGTGAGAATTTGTGTACTTTGGTAACGAATATCTTCATTGTCTGATTTTAAATTTGATCGGATAGTTGTAAATTTACTTGAAAATGAAGAAGGCAAATAAGTTCAAGTGAAATATATTGTATACACACTCATTATACGAAAATTTAACGATAAAAAAAAATCAATAAAATAGAAAAATATGACAAGGATCAAATCGTCCTACACTATAAAACTACGAGTAATATTTACGATTGATCCGATCTTAATTTGTTAAATTGGAAATCCAAAATTTTGGATTGGATAGTCTATTAGTCTTACTATAATCATACCGTTGGGAGTTCGATTCTCACCCACAATTAGACCTGGCAAACGGGTTAATCGGGTCGGGTTCGGATCGGGTTCGGGTCACGTTAGTTCAGGCTTGAGAAATTATCGGGTAAGTTCGGGTTGGTTCGGGTTTCAGATGTTTTTTGCGTATGTTGGTCGGGTCAATTCGGGTTCGGGTCAATATTTATGAGACATAAAAGTACATTTGATATCATTTCGCGTTATTTCAAATCTTTTTTTGATCAATTAGAGTTATGTTTTGTCGGGTCATTTTCGGGTCGGGTGATTTCGGATCGGGCATTTCGAGTCTACGGGTCAATTTCTGGTCAACAAATATCGGGTCTGGTCGGGTCATTTCGGGTTTTGGGCTATATCGGGTGTTGTTGTTCGAGTCCATTTTAGATCTCGGGTCAGCCTTTTCGGATCGGGTTGATTTTGTCAGGTCTATCCATAATATAAGCTCGCTTTATAAAAATAAAAAATATTGAAAGCATATTACACGTAATAGTGAAAAATACGCGACTTTTAATTATTTAAATAAACAAAAAAAGGAGAGCCACACAATCTTCCTTCAGAACTCGTTCACCCACTTTCTAGTGTTTCCACCACTCATCTTCCCAATTGCTTCCCGTGGCGGCACGTGACACCACCACACATCACCTTCAATTATTTTACCTTTTTCCCTTAATACTCCGTACTATTAATCTCTGACACCAACCAATTAATTAATTAATTAATAATTAATATAATTAAATTAATTCACAAAATATAATAATCCAATAATCTTTTGGTAAATACTCTACTCAAGCAACTTGCACGACTAAAATAATGCGTACCGATTTTCCAACTTTACCCTTCCCGGCGAAAAACTACCGGCGAGGAGAGAGAAAACTAACCGCGACAGTAAAAAATGGGCTCCGACCAGTCAAGCACGAGTTTTATCCGAGTCTTGGTGGATCGTTGCTCCGAGTTGGAGCTGAGTTACGCGAGTCTTAAAGCTCAACTCGATGTGCTGGCAAAGGATGAGGTTGCCACGTCACCGGATGACGTTGTGTCGTTTCCTGGTAATTTCCGATGCGGTGGTCCGTATGGTCACGTGCTTCAGTCGATTGAGCATGCCGTGCACGTGACTGATCCTGTTTCTGGAGAGATTACTTACTGGTTTGTGGATTTATGGAGTTATTATTTCATTTATTATCTCTATGCCTAGTAATTTTGCATTCACGAGTCAATATTTATGTAAAACCGTCTTACGTAAAACTTAAAGATGGAAAAATGATGCCTCTTTGATTTCTGATTGCAATTTTTTAAAATTGCCTAGTAATTTTGCATATACGAGTCAATATTTATGTAAAACCGTCTTAGACTTACAGATAGAAAAATGATGCCTCTTTGATTTCTGATTGCGATTATTAAAATGATCGCGAGTTTATTTGTGATTAATCATTTATCGAGTAGCGAATTGGTGTGGATTATTGTTTAATGTCTCATGTGCATTTGGATTGAGATATCGTTTTTTAAATGATCGTCGAGTTTGGTAATTGGGAGAAATAATCAGTTGATTTCAATATACAGAGGATATGGAGTGGAGATTTGGGGATTGAATTTGTTAAGCTAGAAATGAGGAATTTAGAGCGACTAATTAAGTTAATGGCGGCCAATTCTATAGAAATTTAGTGTGTTGAATTTGTTGATGAATGTTTGGATTTAGTCTCGAAATACGGGGAGATTAGTTGTTATTAGTAGTGGTAGTAGTAGTACAATGCTTAAATCAATACAACAAGTGGGATTTAACAATGCTTCCATTAATATATAGTCTTTGGAAATACCTATGTACATGATTGACTTTTAGCTGATTTAGCAGATTGTGGTTAAGGATTTCGACAATAAATTTGATATTTTAGGTTTTATTTTTCTTTTTAAACAATACCATTCTGTACTGAGTACTGACACTTGGGCTGTCTCTTACGGGGTGCTGAGGACAAATTAATGAGTAGTGCCCTCCTAACTTTGGTTTCATTTCTCCGCAAAAATGCTGAATAGAAACCAGGGCCACTTGTTTAGGAAATTACAGCCCCGACTGATCGTAGATTCAACTTTTATCTCATTGCTAAGGTCATTGGAGGTTTAACATATGGCCTTCAAACTGTGTTTGTGAACTTGTGCACACTGTTAGCTTCACTTACCTTAGCTAGCTACGGGATTGTTCGCTTACAGTATAGTGTTATTTTGGTACTGTTATTATTGGTTCAAAGAAAAAAAATTAATATTTTGCCATTTTAAACCTAGTTAACCAAATAGACGGCATCATCCGTAAAAATATCCTATCGTAGGCTTTGTCTATAAATTAACCGAATTTTCTGTTTCATTGTGACTTTGTGATAGGTTTGGTTTCGTTGTGTCATAGGCTTATAGAACACAGAGTTATCAGTCACTATAGCAGATAGAAATCAGCTAGCTTCTGTGGCAAGACCATGTGAGTGAACCGTGCTATTAAAATTGCTTCATGAATAATGCCTGAAGTTACTCATCAGGCGCAGATCAGGCAGTATATATAAATTGTGACGTGCATTAATCGCTACAGTGCTTCAAATATCCAAAATTTTGCCTCTTTTTCCCCCAATTTTCTTGTAAGCCATTTATTATGTTTGATGCTGTGAATCAAGAGGATTTAGACTTACAAATTTCTGTCTCAAACAGGAACCATGCTGCAGAGAAGCTTTATGGATGGCGGGACTATGAAGTATTAGGACAATGCTTTTGGGAAATACTTATTGAAGAACAGTATGCTCCATACATCAATAGAATAATGGAAAAGCTGCGGTTTGGCCATTCATGGTCGGGTCAGTTCCCTTTCAAGAAAAGGTCCGGTGAGCTTTTTATGGCATTGGTGACTAAAAGCCCACTATATGAGGATGGTCAGCTGATCGGTGTTGTCACTGTTTCAAGTGATGCTGTTGTATTTAATAATTTGACCTCAGAGAAACCCAGAAAACCTGGATTTGACAAGAGAAGAATCCAGTGGCCTCATAGGCCACAGATTGCTTCGGTGCCTCAAATGGCTTCGTCTATTTCTGATCTGGTGCTTATCAGTTCCTGAAAGTCTCCTCTTTTTGTAATGCTTCTTGTTTCCTTCCGATCACCTGTGTGATATTTTGTTAGTGTGTTTCACCAGGCCTCGAGAGTCCTAACGGGCAAAGGAGGGGATAACATTCCAGACGACAGAGAAGGATCTGATTTTTATTTCCGAGATTCAAATCTACAACAGCACGAGGATGTGAGTAATTTTTTTTTTTTTTTTTTGTAATATTCTATTGGTGAATACTGCATAGGATGCAGCATCTGTCGTTCGATATTTTTGAGATCATTTCTGGTTTGCAGATAGCTAGAGGCACAAGTGGAGGAAGAGATTTCCAGGAGGAGGAGTCCGTGATTTCTCAACCTGCAAAGATTGTACTTACTCTACTCTCTTTCATGCCCTTCTGATTACTATTTAGTAGTACCTTCATATTACACATGGACTGTGGTGAACATTTATCTATAGTTGCTTTTATTTAGACTCGTCTCGGTGTTTAGGCATGTAGGGCAGTTATTCTGCAATTCTCTAGAGGATGTGCTTATATAAAAGATGATGATTGGCTTCATTCTCATTTACTCCCTTCGTTCACTCAAATTCACTACATTTTCACAAATTTTGTTAAATGTAGGAAATTGAACCGAACAGAGGGACATTTAGTATGTGAACACATGAATTACCTGGCTCCTTGAGGGGGTTCTCTTCAAAACAGAAAACTCTTTTTAGGATTTCCTGTGCTCTAGTTGGTAGTTATACTGTACTCAGTAACTCTTCAGGATTTTCCAACTATAATGACATGAAATCAGGGATTCAAACTCTATATGTTGCATCTTGCGGCTTCACCTTTCAAGGAAGAACTAATCATGAAATTTGATTACATGAATGATCGATCATTTGGATTTTGAGCTTGTGAAAATTTCAAAAAAAAAAGTGTCACTAAAACTATTCTGATGCATTAAGTTGTTGATTTATTATAAATTGAGGTTCATATAACACCAGCTATGCTGCAATCTGCTTAAATAGGGATATGACATCTTTGTGTAGTCATAATCAATATTCAATGTAAAGAATACCATTATGATAGAGTGGCCTTTTTTGCCATCATCACAGGCAGCCAAGTTATTTGCAAAATTGCGAAAGAAGAGTCCCACCAACAAAAGTGAAGCTAACTATAGTAGCTTTATGGAAAATGGTGTTTTACACAGAAGTGATGATGATTCTTGCTGGCCCAGAGGTCCTAAAGAAACCGCGCCCCATAATTCTGCTCTCGATATCAGATATTCTCCTTTTCAAGGTAAAATAATTCTCGCACATTTAAGAATTCATGCTCTTTCGAAAGGCTCCTTCAAGTAATACCTATTCTCTATGCTATGAGTAGGCTTGCGTGCGGATGACGAGTTGGAGACTGATTTGGAAAAACATAAAGCAAGGGAAATTGAAGATGCTTCTGAACGACGGGTAGGGGTGAAAAACATGCCAAGCTCATTGGAGAGTCAAGCTAGCAGTAGCTCAGGGGAGTTAAACTCAATGGCTGACTCTGATATTCGATGGGAAGACCTACACCTGGGAGAGGAAATTGGTCAAGGTAAACTGTTCACTTCAAAACTTTTGTTTTCAATTATTAATACATTTTTCTTGATATGTGTCCGTAGTCATAATTACTAGTGTTCTACAGGTTCATATGCTGTTGTCTATCACGGACTATGGAATGGATCGGTATGTTGTAAATCAAGGTTGAATCTCAAGCTTACGTAGAGTTTGGATTTGAATACTGATCTCTTATCCATGCTGTAGGATGTTGCTATTAAGGTATATTTTGGGAAAGATTATAATGAGGGAACTCTACTCGGTTATAAAAAGGAGGTAAGTCGGAGTACTGGTTGATCTTTCACAATATCTTTAATTGAAAAGGTGCTAGCTTCATCTGATCAATGAGGATGCTGCAGATCAATATTATGAGGAAACTAAGACATCCTAATGTTTTGCTCTTCATGGGAGCATGTTATTCTCAAGATCGTCTAGCAATTGTGACCGAGTTTTTGCCCAGGTAATATATTCTTTGAACAGGCCTTGTGTAGCCGAGACACTCATATTTTTCCATATATCACTTTTAATGTTTGGCATGAGGACAGATGATCCATAGGCCGTAGCTTAGAAAATTGTGCATTTAAAGGTGAATGTTCTGAAGTAAAAAATATGACATTTGAAGCACTAGCATTATACTTAATCTAGGGATTGGGCCGCTTGGCTATTTAATCTATCTGCTAAACGTTATTGTGCTCATAATTTTGATGCAAGATGCATTCTGCTTACAATCAGCTCTGTGCAACTTGTAGGGGTAGCCTGTTTAAGATACTACACAAGAACAATCAGATATTGGATCGCAGACGGCGGTTGAGGATGGCCCTTGATGTTGTACGGTTTCAGTCATATTAAAAATCACATTCCTTTTGCCAATAATTCTCTACTGATTTTTATTGTTTGTTTTGCTGTTTTTTTCTTCTCAATTTACACTTTATTTGGCTGCAGGCAAGGGGCATGAATTATTTGCATCGCAGAAATCCACCTATAGTACACCGGGACCTGAAATCATCGAACTTGCTGGTTGACAAGAACTGGAATGTTAAGGTAATCAGTTCTAGTACGTATAACATATGTCTGCCTTTTTTTTTAAAGTAAAGCACCTTAAATTCTCATAAGGTGGCTGACACACTATATCTCTTTTATTAGGTCGGTGACTTTGGCCTGTCAAAGCTGAAAAATGCAACTTATTTGACCGCCAAATCTGGAGGAGGAACAGTAAGACTGTCATAAACTCATGATCATTTATTCATGTCTAATTTTTATCTTCACTAAGAACTTAGCATTTCCTATTTAGGACAATGTGGTTGTGTTTACTCCAGTTATGCAACCACTTCGTATTGTGCTCCGGCTGTAATGACCTTTTTTGTTTGCTTATATCCTAATTTGATTTGCAGCCTCAATGGATGGCCCCAGAAGTGCTACGAAATGAACTATCTAATGAAAAGTAATCTCCAAACTCTATGTCATTGAAGCTCTATTGTTTCTGTAAATTCTTTCACTTTCATATTTGAGTAGGGTGTATTGCCTATAAACATCAAGAATGGCATTTTTGTTTACAGCCCAACTGAGAGAACGGTCTTGTTTGATTTGATCACTGTGCATGGCATGCCCTAGTCGTTCTTTGTGTAATGTATTAGATAATAGTTCCAAAACACTGCAGTTCTAAGTTTGCTTCTGAATTTCTTTCCCATGGGATTTTTGCAGATCAGATATTTTCAGCTTCGGAGTTATCTTATGGGAACTTATGACTGTGTCAATCCCCTGGTCCAGTCTGAATTCATTACAGGTCTTACTTTAACTTTCATATTTGATACTCCTGTTGTTTTATCCATTTGCTTACAAGCGGGTTAAGGGTATTTATAACTGTGCAAGTGACCGCGTATTCAGGGGTGTCCAATGTTCCACCCATCATGGGTTTGGAATTCGGCTGCGACATGGATTTGTGACCTAGATATTGAGGTTTTGGCGGTAACCCTCAAGCGCACTTTGAGGTGTTATTGGCCGCGCATCGAGCAATATCAGGGCGCGTGAATCAATCAATCAATATTCAATACAGTGATCTTGACCATGACGTAGATTTGGTTCTATGCCAACCACGTTATTAACTTTAAGGCCGCGACATATCAGGGTTTAGAAGGCTATGTGGCCCCTATTTCAAGACTGCATTGGCTGATTCTATGATGACCAGGTTTCAAGTCCAGACTTAATGCCATGTACCCCAGACACATGGCACTAAAAAATGCGGGTAGAACATTTTGTAAACTTACAAATGGGTGGGATAGACCAAAGAGGAATACAGAAAACGTGAACTGATAGATTAGAGTGTGAACACATGGAGTAGTAATCTACTGGTTGCCATATCTTTACTTATTCAGCTGTTTGGTTAACTCTGTTTTTTTAACCATGAAAGGTGGTTGGAGTTGTTGGATTCATGGACAGAAGGTTGGACATACCGGAAACCATCGATCCCAGTATTTCGTCGATCATAAAGGACTGTTGGCAAAGGTAACCTCATTACCTCTTCATTTACAGATTTCCATAAATCAACTTCATAGTTTCCAGAACAATCCTGGAGAATCGTGTATTACTTTTTTTTTCTTTCTAAATGCAAATTTCAAATGAGCAGTAAGCCAGAACTTCGTCCCTCCTTCCAAGACATCATCCCAAGAATGATAGGAATAATAAAAAGTCTTGATCCACCAGCACCGACACCAACACCAGCACCTATGCGTAAGAGCTTCCCGTTACCATCTTGACAATATTTGCTTCACCGTGCATAACTTCAGAGGATTCCACACAGATTTCGTCATGTCATTTGGTGCCACACAACTGGAAGTGGCGAATGATAATTATGTGACATATAATGCTTGATACCGATTGTATTTTCTGCTGTTTGGCCGATGTTTTGATGGGTTCCGTGATATCCTTTCCTTTTTGCATATTGTCACATATCTTGCAATTCATTTATTTTATTAATATAAGAGAATTATATTTCAATTTTTTTCCTCCCAAGTTCCGTCTGAAACATGTCAACTTTGGTGTCAATCTTTTCGCTCTATTTTGGTGAGACTTGTTGCTCAATCTTGTATGACTTTGAAGTTTGAATGATTGTTAGAGCATTAGCAATAAAAAAACTTTATATAAAGTTCTTTTCATGCCATGTTAAAATTCATCAACCCCAATATATAAAAATTTTTATTCACAATAGATAACTTTATATAGAGTTTTTTAGATGGAAAATACTTGAAAATACATAATATTAAATAGGTACTCACAATTTACGAAGCTATATTTATTGGTTGTGCATTTTTCAATATATACAAACTTAGTTCTTATTTTAGAACTTGATTCTTAAAAATAAGAACAAACCTTTAAACACAATAGAAGAACTTCTTAAATAAAGTTCTTAGTGACTTAGTGACAAGTCTGACAACCCCAAGGTAAAAAACTATTATTGCTATTGCTCTTATTACGTCTTATTCTGTCTTATTCGCAGGAAGAGAGTGAAATTTGACGCGATTGGTTAATGAGAAATGACAATTTTGGCGCGATTGGTTAATATAAGTTATTGAGAAACAGAACATGGTAAATAACATCCTATGCGAAAATGTCGAACCAGAGAATTTCTTTCAATGTTAAAACATGGGAAATAACAATGATACTCCCTTCGATCCAGACCAATGACCAATGGTATACCCGTAACAATCCTCCACCTTTTCCCACAAGAAAAGTGGGTTTATGTTACCGTTGGTTTGGATTGGAGGGAGTATATTTATTGGCTTTTACAACTTTGACTTTGATTGTTTTGGAGGATCTACACTACTCGTAGAGACTCCTCTACCCATTGGCCACGTGTTTAATGGTATACCCGTAACAATCCTCCACGTGTCAACCGGCGCCAATCTATTTCCGTCCTCCCATGCATTCCGATGGCCTACAACCGGCGCTTCCCCTACGACCTTACACGAAACATTAACAATGCCATTCCCTCTTGAACCGTCTCTTTGTCTTAGCCGGTAACTCAAGTGATGTACCAAACCAACCGGTAAACGTCCATTACAAATATCAGAAGCAGGGATCTGAACCCAACCCAGTAAACCTCGACCCATCAAAGTTGCTCTAGTGTAAATCTCGAGAATAACACAAGAATAACCGTTAGTGAAGAATGTCGAATCTAACGGTATTAGAAACTCGTCATCCCACATTGGGTTAGAACCTCCTTTATCATCAACCCTAGTAGTGTACACATCCAAACTCCCTGCACCACGTACTAACTTGCGTGGTAGCGATGGTGACGGTGTTGGGAAGATGGTGATAGTAACATAAGGCCTAAGTCGGCGAGCCGAGAAAGGGAAAAGAGATGAACATGTTAAGGTGTTGTTGATGTCTTGAGCTGATAACATTGAAATCTCTAACATGGTTTTTTGAGGTGTGTTTTGTAACATGGTGTGTTTTTTTTTTAATTTTTTTTTTTTTTATAGTGAAGTTTAGTATATGTAAGGCAAGACGTAGCTTCCTTTTTGTGGAATAATTTGGATATGGATTGGAATTTTTTGAGTGTCATTATCTCTTTGGCTTTTGCATTATGGGTGATTTAGATTTGTTTCTTGTTTTTTTTTTTTTTTTTTTTTTTTTTTTTTTTTTTAAAGGTCAACTTAACTTAAGTTTTGCTTTTCTATGGCTTTATTAGGCTTTATTAGGCATTATTGGAAGAATGTCTTTAAAATTGCTAAGTTGAACAAGAACTAGAGAGCTTAAAAAAGTTGTCACTTATTTAAGAATTTTATTTGTTTGGTTCCAAGTTATTGACTTGTAACTTTGCAAGTCATTAGTTCACTTTAAAACCATATAATTAGTATGTGATGGGGGCATGAGGTGATTCATCGATTTAGGCTCGAAGTAGAAGGAAAAAAGTCGAGAATTTCACCTAACAGTTTCATTGCTGAGTCGGGTGACATACTAATATAATAAAGGGGGGATTTCAAATAAAAGGATCAAATATTTTAATGTTCAATGGGAGCGACTGCCCCTCCTGGCCCTCGTTTGGCTTTGTCAAGGGCCCGAGTAGCCTAGTAGCCCGCTTAAAGCAACACCCAATAAGGGTAAGGAGAGTTGGTCCAACAACCACGGCCAGACCACCTTGATGTTCTCTTTTGCCAATAATACTGAACAAAGGTCTAGTCTAGGGATCATATCAAGCCGAGCCAAGATTAGGCTTGTTCGGCTTGTGCTCACACCAAAATTGGCTCACCTGAGCCTGAAAAGGCTAAGCTCAAACTGACGAGCCTGAATCCGAGTTCGAGTTGAACACAAGCTTATATACAATTTTCAATTTTTTTTTTGATATTTTCAATAATAGGAGTCGAAGATTATATATAAAAATATTAGCCAAAATCGATGAGAACATCTGATATGATGATACAAATAATCATGATAAAATATTTTTCTGAAAGATAAGTGCAAGATATTATCTTATCACACAAGGTCGGGTCACTCGCGAACTTTTCTAGCCGAGCCAATGTTATTTCGGCTTGGCTCGTTAAGCTCTCAAGCTGAACATGTGTCAAGTTTTGACCGAGCTGAGCTAGCGAATTGTCTCGTCTAGTGTCGACGAGCGATAATGTGACGAGAAAACTTATATTCAAATTATATATCCAAAATAAAATCTAATGTGAGCCAAAAAAGAAAAGATCAAAACATAAGCCACTTAATTGGATGGATGTAGATTAGATATTCACCAATTCTCATTTGTGACGGAAGGTATCCGTTACAAGTGAGTGACGGATACCGTTTCCTCTCACAAATGACCCATGTAAGGGTGAGTGGGAAGCACATGGGGTGCCCCACCTTCTGCCTCCGTCGTTGTCACTAGTAATAAATTCCGTTGCGACCCAAAACGGGAAATCATCCATACTCTCGCCCGTTTCAGCCTCCCAACAACATATCGA
The DNA here is from genome assembly GCA_028566215.1 of Silene coronaria. Taxonomy (NCBI): domain Eukaryota; kingdom Viridiplantae; phylum Streptophyta; class Magnoliopsida; order Caryophyllales; family Caryophyllaceae; genus Silene; species Silene coronaria. The sequence goes on from JAOWBH010000017.1 coordinate 565,917, forward strand.
ACAGGGCCTCCTAGTACCCGAGCAACCTGTGGACACAAATTGAGATTAAGGGCCTTTTACATTGATTGTTTATTGAGCCTTTTCTTTTCTTATGATTGTTGGCCCATGTATCATTTGATATCATAATAGAGTAATTAAATTACTCCCTTTTAAAATTTAATTTATTTTTTATAAAAAAAAATTACTTCAAAATTTGCGTCAAAACTCCATTTTAAGTCACTTATTTTGTCGGTTTATGAAATTATTTCGTTTGTGCCTTACCAATTTATACTTTGAAAGGTATAATAATGGAGCCTTAGTTCAAAAATAGACGAAATAAGTTGTGTAAGTTGGAATTTAGAAGCAATTTTTGATAAAATTGTATTTTAAAGGAGTAATTTTTGAAATTTTTTTTATAAAGGAGTAATTTTTAAGACCTGAATTTTAAAAGGAAATAATTTATAATTTGCTCTATCATAATTACTATAAAGAGATGTTATCAAATACTTGGTAAATTGCATAGAAACATGGAAGAAAGAAGAAGCCACTTAATTAAGTATGAAAAAATTAAGAAAAGAGTATGCATGCCATCACGAGAGGAAAGACATAACATGGAGGTCTTAGAGTAAATGGCTGTTTTACTACCTCCTCAACAGGGATGTCGAGATTGTCGACCACAAAACATAAAATAAAAAATAAAATAAAAATAAAAAATTGGAAACTTACATTGTTCGAACGGGAATCCATTGTGTTATTGTTTGATCGAGCTCGAAAACATAAGAAAATAAAGCTAGTAAGCAAGAAATCAGGAAATTAGGGTTAGGAATAAGAAGGAGAGAAGAAAAGGACAGAAAACAAACCTTTTACTTTTGCTAGAAGGGAATGAATAGTGAGGTGAGGGAGGTGTGAGGTGAGGTTTTATACATAGTATAGGTTGCAAAACGCGGTACTCAATGCTAAACATAGAAATGATTGTTTGGCTAATTGTGGTATATTTTGTTGGAGTTCAAAGATGAAGGAGCCAGGTGAATGCATGATGATATTTTGTTTTGATGTGAGCAATAGCCCAAAATATATATACGGCATTTTTGCATTCCGTTATAACTTCATTGTCTTTCTACGGCGTTATTACTAACGGAAGTAGTGTGTCACTTCGGTTGGCTATTTGGATGTCACGATCGAGAGAGTATTATAGGCTACCATGCATGCATTATAATTTATAATAAACTTGCTTTGTTTCGATTTATTTATTTACCTTTATTTTTACTATAAACATTAAGAAAACTCGAGGTGCGACTTGTTATGTTACTTGCTTATCAAATACGACAAATTTTACACACTAATATATCGTAAACACATGATATTCTAATAGTCACTTTTACTCCTGCTAATAGACTCTTTTTAAAAACCGTTTTATAGATAGATGGACTCGGATGGTGTGATATTTCACTCTCTGTTTATAAAAATGTACAACGGATCTAAATAAAACTAATCTATTACTATTACGTTGAAGTTGTTTATAAAAATCCGTTTTTACAATAAAATTGTATAACATCGTTCGTTTTCTATAGTTATGTGTGTTACGTATTTAGAATTAGGATCTATTGAGTCTAGCTTCTTATCTTATGGTGAGTCCGTCATACTTCTTAAGACCGTTTGATTAAGGAGATCCAACGGTTTTGATTTTTGAATCAATGCGCGTCATTAACGGTACAATGGTAATTTCCAATCTTAGTTAATATAAAAGCCTTTGCCTTTGCTTTCCATGTATTCTATGATCTATTAATAAAATCTATATGGGTTGATAAAGATAAGTCATTTGTCATTCCTTATACACTTTGATCTTTGTTTTATCTGTGAGTAATATTTAACCCGTCACAAGCTAAGTTTGTGAAGGATATATCCGTACAAGAGAGACATACTGAATTTAAATTATTTATGAATGCTTTTTAATACAAAATTAGATGACAACTGATGACATCCATGGCACTTCAGGAATACCTACAAAATTATGAAAAACTTGTATATTCCAATTTCATCGTTCATATTTATCATGCAAATGACGCCATATTCAAAGCACAACAAGCATCCCAATTTGTGCACTCCAGGCCAGTAACTCTTTTATAAGACCCTTTCATAGCATATGACTAACCTTATATGAGAATAGCCCAAAAAAAAGTCATTAATATATTAAAAGTTTTTTATTTAATTTTGATGACGTTATATCTTATAATGAAAACCGAAGTAATCAAATATGTAAGTTATTAATTTAAAACATTAGATTATTAAAATAAAAATATTATTCTATATTTTTATAAGTAATTTTATTGGGGTCAAATACCATTAGCCTAGTCTTACATAAAATCAAGTATTACCCAACAATTTGTGTATTCCGTATATGATATGATCTGATATGATTCATACGAAGTACAAAATAATGTTTTATGCATTTATAAAAAAGATATTGCTCATTCATGTATATATTCACTCAATCAAGTACATAATTACCCCAATGTTGAGGAGCATGAAATGAGAGAGAAAGTTGAGAGGTTTTCTTCTCTCAAATCATGAAAAATCAAAAAAGAAAAAAAAACCCAAATTTAGACTTCCTTTTTTACAGCAATCAAAATCCCAATCCCAGATTAATCCCTCTCCGTCTCTAGCCCCTTTTTCACTATCACTTGATAATGATGAAATTGTTTGTTTTGCTCAAAACATTTCTCTTGCTAAAAACCCCCTTTTGATTAATATCTCTGTTAATCATTTCTTATAACGAGGCCTGGGTAGTCTTTGGTGTTGAGTGTATATTGTTAATTGAAACCGAGAATGTCGATGCCGTTGAACGTCTTGGGCTTCTTTCCTTGATGTGGCCCTGGCGTACTGAGGCTCCAACCTTGCAACCG
>JAOWBH010000017.1:568898-589510 GCA_028566215.1 Silene coronaria
GTAAGGCTTAATGTTTTAATAAAGGCTAATTAAGAAATTAGTATGTGATACACTACATGCCCAAATTGAATAGATGTCCAAACTCCAAAATAGTGCGCAGTATATACGCAAGCGTACATTGATTTAACGGCGTTAGTGGACAATGCCTTAACACTAAACGGCAAAAGTTCAGGTCCTTACTGCTAAAAAAATCTAAAGTTTAGACCCTGGTTGTGTTGTTAGCTCGTTTGTTAACACTTTTTAAACAAGAAATCATAGGATTGACTCGTGTATTTGCACGGACATTAACACTAGTTATTAGTTTAGAGAGGGAAATAATTCACGAGCTTATAAAATAAACTATTTCATCATTTCATAAATGGAAGTATTTGAATAATTATTGTAGAAATTACCTATACCATTGTGAAAAAAATCAACATCAAATTTAGGTTAGACCTATTCCTTCTTAGAATGAGTTGATTTTTAAGATTTAAATAGATTAAAAGTCACATGTATTAGCATTAGGTTCTAAGTCATCTCTCGTGCACTTTGGCATTACCCTTGCTTGTTCTCGTTGATTTATTGCATGACTTTATTATTTTAACCTCAACTTGTTTAATACTTTAATCTTTCAACTTTAAAGTAATGATGACTAGTATTAGGGAGTGGTTAATATAACACATTCTCTACAAAAGTGCAACTTCAACTACAAATAAACTTCAAAGTCATGTTAGTTGTCACTCAACAAATGTTAAGTTCTTTCAATGGAAGCTTAATTAGAGGAGGAATGATGTTGCTCATGGTACTCATGGTCTGGGTTTAAATTTATCGATAAATCGTCAAACAAAACAACATAGTAATAGATATACGTCATGTTACTTTGTCATCTACTTGTCATGTTTGAATTTTTTTTTATATCATGCAATTGTAATGATTCATAATTAATTATATACTTTGTAAATATAAAGTAAGTTTAGATTCATCTTGTCTTCGCCTTTATTTAGAGAATAATACAATCATGATTTAATTCATGATAGGTATGGTGTGTCCTATACAAATGTCAAATCTAAATGACTTTTGATCTAACAGATTAGACCGGGTTTAGATTTAGGAATCTAACCACCCATGTTAAATCTAATTGAGTGGTACACGATACTAATTTAAATCTAGAACACTTTATGGACCTATTTTAGATAAAAATAATCAAGTACGAGTTAAGGTAAATGTTGTGGTGAATTGATTGGCCAATACAAATAACGGCCATTAGATGCTTAACACGAGATTTTCAGGGTAGGTTTTTTAGTTATATAAGCAAAAAGATAAGCTATAAAGGTTTACTAATGACCCGAATTCAAAGTCCGTCGATATATAAATCGCTCTTGTGTCTCTCTTTATCAAATGGGGTGTTTGGTAAACAACAATTGATAAATTTGAGCATATTCAATACTTTTAGCATGTTTGACTCATTTTAATTCGAGTGTTTGGTAAGTGGCATATCGAAACCGCATATTGAGCTCCAATCTACTGTTTCCAACATGCTGCTTCCCCCAGCATATTCACTTTTATAGATCGTAAAAAAGGGAATCCACCAACCATTCACACATAGATACAACATCCGCTAATTATCACTCTTCTACTAAATTTGTTAATTAAAATATACTAGCCAAATTTGTCAATCCAATTTGTCATTTTAACCTACTTGAAGCAATTTGCTCATTATGCTAATAATAACATATACTTCTTCTTATTTCATTTAATGTTCCCATTTCCCTTTTCATCCACTTTCCTTATTGTTCCCTCTTTCTTTTTTTGAACAACTTTGTATGGTCCAAAATTAATTTGATGTGGGGTCATGTGTATTGTGTGATCCAAAATCATTCTCGTAATTCTTGTGTCAAAGAGAAAGGGGAACAATAAATGAAATAGGAGGAAGTAGTATGTATAAGACTGTGTGATTTCTTATAATGATCAACTGATCGCCTAACCGAAGACGGTCACGCAACCGCGAGGGATCAAGATGGTCAAAGTCCCTCCAAAAGGCAGGTTGACCCTAGTAATCCTCACATTGAAGTGATCGAAGTCGATCATGAAGGCGTCTCCTTTTGTCATTATTTCTAGTTACCTACTATGTCATGTACATATACTCATATCTATCTCTGACCCTTAAAAGCCCCCAATAAGGAGAGTTTTAGCCAAACCTAACCTAGATTGACTCTACCTCCATGCCCCATTCACGGACCTCCATGACGGGCCCTCGATTCGATCCCAAACCCGACTCAAATCCGTGTCGATTTTGAGGTATGTCTTGCCAACCTGGAAGAATCCTTAACATGCACCCTTACCCTACTCTTTCAACACATACATGGTCTAGCGTGTCTCTCTCACACGGACAGACCCCTAAGGCCCTAATAAGTAAATAGTAAATTCTGCGTAATTGCTCCTGACCCAAATAAACCAATACTCAACAAATAACTCGACCCATACCCGAATAACACGATACTTAAACCAAGAACCCGAGCTTGACCCGACTCAGTATGACATGATCACAATATTTATGATTGTGCGTTGACCATTATCTTATATAGTTTGATAATAACAGATCCGAAAAATACCATCCCTTAACACACCCGATTTTTTACATACTTAAAATAGCCGCACGTCCCGACCTGACCCGACCCAATTGACCCGATTGCAAAAGCCTACCAATTAAGACATAAGTAAGCCGGCATAACATAGAACAAGAACAACACACTTCACTCTCTCTTCGTTCATCCCTCAAATTCGCGCCTCTTCTCTCACCTTAATTTCATCTTCATATCCCCTTCGGGGGAATTTCTCCAGATTTCTTCAAGGTTTGATTCATCTATTTCTTGTTTTTATGATTATATAAAACTCAAACCCAATGAATTAGGTATTTCTTAATGTTTGCCCAATTGTTGATTTTTTTATTTTTTTTTTTGAATTGGGGAAATCAATGTTTTATTTGATTACTGATTTGTTTTAATTTAGCTGATTCGTTTGGCATTATATAACTAGGGTTTGAAATCTATTTTCGATCTCTATGCATGTAAGAAATACCTAGATTGTCTGAATTAGGGTTTGTATGATTGGGATGTCTGTTAATTCTTTGTTTTCTGGAGATTTTGTTGACAAATGGATGTACTTTTGTATGCAAGATTATGACTTTTATTTGTTAGGGTTGAGATAATTAAGCAAAGGTGCCCAATTCGAGGCCGAGATGCTGAATGTAGCTAAAGATTTATGATTAGTTACGGTCCGATACCATATTTGCACAGCTTGAGGATGGTGTTGGTTGGTTTGAGATATAGATGTGTGTGATGGAATTGGTGAACATCTTTTAGTGGTACAGGCATATGGGGGATTTCTTTGTCGTACGTGGCAAGATTAATGCTTTTTAGTTGGATCGTACTGTTTTTGATCCTATGACGGGTGAATAGCAGTGTTCGCACGTATGACAACCTTTGTTCTCACATTTAATTGGACTTTAGGATATGATGTTCGACCCCCATCCCCCGTCCAATATTCTGAACCTGATGATTTTTTTTTGGTTTGTCCGCTTTAGCTATAGCTCTAAAGTACGTTGCCTATATATTCGAGCATTATGGGGTCATTACAATCTTTAATAACAAGATATTGAATAAGTGGAAACTGATTCACCATCATCATCAGTGTTATGATTAAATGGTAGTCATAACTATGGTTAATGACGATGCTAATATATTTAGTATTTAGGACGGAAATATTTTTACTAAATTTTTTTTTTCTTAGCATAGCACCAGCCATTTATGCTGATTCCTTTTGTTTTATGGCACAGGAGGCATTGAAGCAGATTTTTATCAGCTCAACATGGGGTTTGAAAATGACTGTATTTTAAACATTCAATCTCTTGCGGGAGAGTACTTTTGTGCTGTTTGTCGCACTCTTGTCTACCCGAATGAGGCTATGCAGGCACCATGCACTCATCTTTACTGCAAACCTTGCCTGGCATATGTAGTTAGCACAACACATGCTTGCCCGTATGATGGATACAGAGTGACGGAAGCGGATTCTAAGGTTTTGAGTCCCCTTATGCAATAGAAAGCTTATTCTTTTGTTTTCGGTCAGAAGTTGATAGCTTCATATTATAACTTGTTCTTGTCATGAATTCGTTTCTCCTCTTGTCACAGCCACTTCTGGAGTCCAACAAAACATTGGCTGAAACCATTGGAAAAATCCAGGTTCATTGCCTCTATTATAGGACAGGATGCACATGGCAGGGTCCTCTGTCTGACTCCACAGCACATTGTTCAACATGCGCGTTTGGTGAGTCTGCAGTCCTATGCAATCGATGTGGAATTCAGCTTAAGCACCGTCAGGTGCAAGAACATGCGCAAAACTGCTCTGTGAGTTCTTACGTCCTTCCATCTTTATTCCTTACTTCAAATGGATATTCAGGCGTGCTTATCTGGTTGAAACTATTATTTGAATTCTGAAAATGTCCTATTGGCCTGGATTAGGGAGCACAAACCCAGGTGCAGCAACCAGGTGGGGTCCAGGATAGCTCAGCGGGGTCTGCAGCTGCCCCAGACCAGACCCAGACAGGAGGCCCTGCTTCTCAAGCACAGGTGTCTCAAGCTGTGACTTCAGTTGTTTCTAATCAAGATACCAGTCAAACAGTTCATCCAGCTACACAACCACAAGCTGCTCCGGCTGCTACACCTACTCCTGAGCAGTTGTATCAGCAGCAGCAACAACAATACCAGCAGCAATACCAGCAGTATTATCAGCAGTACCCGGGATATGATCCTTATCAGCAGAACTATCAATATTACTACCAATACCCTCAAGCGGCTCAACAAAATCCTCAGGTTTATGGTCAACCTCAGCCTCAAGGCTATGGTCAGGCCCAGACACAGGCGGTAGTTCAAGCTCAGCAACAGGTCCAGGTTCAGCCTCAAGTTCCACCTCAGGGTGCACAACCTCCATTACAACCTCACTCTCAACCAGTTGTCAATTCACAAGCCCAAGCCCAAGCCCCATTTGGGGGTCAAGCACAACCGCAAATGCCGGCACAGGGTCAAGCACAATCACAAATGGCCACACAAGCTCAAGCGCAAGCTTCTCTGCCTCATGCTAATCAATATAATCAGCCTCAGCCTTATGCTCAGCCTCAGCCTTATGCTCAGCCTCAGCCTCAACCTCAACCCCAGCCTTATACTCAGCCTCAACCTGTTCCTCAACAACAGTATCCACAAAGTCATCCTCCAATGCAACATCCTCATGCACAACCCTATCCACAACCTCAAACCCAGCAGCAATATATCCATCCACAACCTCAAGTGCAACCGCAACCAAATCTGCAGGCCCACACCCACCCTCAACACCCTCTCCCTCCAAGTGCCCAGCTTCAGACTTCAAATGCCGTCACTGGATACCAGTCTTTTCCTCAAGCACAGACTGGAACCGGACACCCAATGCACACTGCTGGTGCTCAGTACCCGACTCAAATGCCGGGGCAATTCCCTTTGCAATCTAATCAGATGCGCCCTCCTCAGTCTTATTCTAATGTGCCAAATCAACAACAGCCTACAATGTTGTCTGCACAAGGTCAGGGTCAAGGTCAAGGTCAAGGTCAGCCTCAAGGTCAAGGTCAGCCTCTTAATGGGCCTTCTGCACAACAGCTGCCTATTTATCCTCATACTCAGCAGCCTGTATATCCATTTCAGCAGCGTCCTAGTGTGCAGGCTGCTCAACAAGGTGTCCCACAGCAATATGCCCAACAACAATCTTACCCTGGCCAAGGTCCATATATGCAACATCAGCCTTCTCAGATGCACCCTCAGTCTCAGCAAAGTTACGGACAACCACCAAGTGCACAGACAAATATTGCGCACAATTATTCAGGTAGGCCAATGGGTGTGCAAACAGCAGCCCATCCATATGCCCAGGCTGCTGGATTTCCCGGTGGTGCCCCTCAGGTAAGGCCGCCTCAATTAAGTCAGAATCACCCCATGAAGACTAACAGTCAGTTGCAAAGTGCTGAACAGCAAGCTACTCAATCTCAACGAGTGTCAGGTGGTGAGAAGCCTCATGATCCGAACTTGGAAAAAGGTGCACATGGTCAAAACGATCCTAGTAAAGAGGCCAGAGATATGACTATGACATCGAGTGCTGTACAAAGGGGAGATGACATGAAGTCAAACGCTAATAATGGTCCGGCCGTGAGTGCGGATGGAAATATAGTGGACAATCATGTTCAAGAAGCCAAACCGAGGACAGCAGGAAACCAAGGAGAGACTTTTCCAGAGCCTCCTTCCGGTGATGCAGGCAAAAGTGGTTCGGAGGACCCTAGGGATGGGCAAGATTTAAAGCATACGGCTAACAATGTTGCAGAAGGTTCTGATCCACCTTCGTCGTTGCCTAAGTCACAATCCAAGCCGCAGCCAATGTCTTATGGATCCTCTACTCAACATAAACCTGGTGTTGCTTCAAAATCACATTCAATGACTTATTCTCAGCAGTCTGCGCTGCATGGTCATCATTCTAGCCATTTAAGACCACAAGGACCAGGACAGGCTCCTTTTAGTGCATTCCCTCTTGAAAATCCACCATCAGGGCCTATGGGTGGACCTGGTAATGTGAATCTTCCTCCTCATCAAGCTGGTCAACCTCAAAAACCTCCCGGTGATCCTCTTATTGGCTCTCCGTTTATGGGACATAGACCTGGTGCATCTAGATATGAGATTGAGAAGTTTGCAGCTCAAAGGTCTGGTCACTTTGATGGCAGACAACCTGATTCACATCCTCATGGACCAATAGAACGATCTACTTTTGGGGCTGGTCCTCATGGTATTCGGCCAGGGACTATGGAGTTTGGTGGTCCTTCAGCACGCGAATCTATGCTTGCTCCCGGGATGCGGGATGAGAGGGGCATGCCATTTGTTGAGGAACATTTGAAACGCTTTCCTCACAGGGAGTTTGAAGACGATTTTAGGAAGCTCCCGAGACCCCCTCAGCTGGAAGCTGGACCTTCAAATCATGGGGCACGTTTTCCTTCTGGCCCACTTGATCATGGTTCTCGGATGTTTGGTGATGGAATGTTGAGACCTTTTGACAAGGAGCCTCATGGATTTGATCGTGATCATGCATTTAAGTTGGAAGGTGTTGGCCCTGGGCCATCAAGATTATTGCCTCCTTTTCACCCTAAAGATGGTGAAAGGACACATGCTTTCCCTGACGATGACATGAGGAGAGCGGATTTCCGTCGGACTGATCTCTCTGGACCACCGCCTGGTCCTGGTTTTGGTCGTCACCACATGGATGGATTGCCTCCTAGAAGTCCAGGGAGGGACTATCTTGGTTTTCCTTCTCGCACATTTGGAAATGACTCCAGATTTTTTGAAGGTTCAAAACCCTTTAATTTCCCTGCAGATCCTTTTGGAAAGCCACACCATGAGAGCAGATTCCCTGTTCCTCCCAGGGGTGACCTTGACGTACGTGGCAATTTTCGCGTGGGTGAGCATTTGGGTCAGAACCAAGATTTGATGCCTAGCCATTTACGAAGAGGCGGACATCTGGGTTTTCGGGGTTTGCCTGAATATGGTCACCCTGGAGAACTCTCACTAATGGATCCACCGTTGTCAGGAAAGTTTCCGCCACATAACCCATTTGGTGATTCTTTTGGAGGCGAAAAGACAGGCCTTCCTCGGGCAGGAGAGCATAGTTTCAGGGGCGGGTTTGGTTTCCCACATTCTGGGCATGATGGTGGATTTCATCCAGTAAGTCATATTAATATAGGTCTATCCTTTTTTTCCCCCCTTCTAGTAGCCTTATCTGAGTGCTAGATAACTGTTAAGATTTGTCTGTCTGTTAATGTCTTATCTCCGATTTGTCTGCTGAATTGTTCAGAGAGATACTGAGGCCTTTGATAATCCAAGAAAGCGAAAGCCTGGAAGCATTATGTGTCTCATTTGCAAAGTTGAGTGTGGGACTGTGGAAGGTTTGGACTTGCATTCACAGTCAAGGGAGCATCAGCGAAAGGCCAGAGATATGGTCTTAAGCATCAAACAGCAGAATAAAAAGAAGCAGAAGTAAGGTTTCTATGATAATTAAAGTGGAAGAAATTTATGCTGTGTTGTTTAATAGACTGTGTGCCCCTTTCCGGCGGATCTTTTGGGGGTTCAGATAGTTGATGAATGAAATTGGGAGTCTCCACTGCTAATTTTGTTTACATTTTTTTTTCCTGGTTAGGGTATCAAAAGTTCAAGCTTCTGCTGGAGATGGAAGAGACGGAATCAGGCCTAAGCATATGGGTTTTCAAGGCCGTGGAAATAAGCGTTAGAGGCTCTGTGGTTTGACTGCTGTTCATTCCAGTCATTCTAGCTGAGTGACTGGATATGTTCCCTCAGTATTTTGCATTTAGTGCAGTAGGTCATATAGCTTTCTGTGTGTGTCTCTCTCTCTTACTGGTTGGTTTATGCCAGTTTTGTCATTTCAGGTTGCTGCCATATTAGTGAGGATGGTATTGTGGAACTGAAGTTTCAGTGACAGTTAAGTTACTTTTTGTTTATGACTTTGCTTAAGTTCCATGTAATTTAAATACATTTCGTTGAACTATTTATGTTCACTTGTTTGGAGTGGTATCTTGTATCAGTTAAGCAAGCTCACTAAAGAATTATTCCTCCATTAGTGGTAGTATGTAGTGTATTGCTACCCTTGTATGACCAGATTTCTTTTTTCGTGGCAACCCTTCCTACTTTTTCCCTCTCTTGTTTTCTCATTCTAGGTGGGGGTGGGGTGTAAGGCAGATATGTTTCCAGTTTCTCCCATCTTCTGAGCTCAGATCGTTTCTTTGTTCAAGATTTTGTTCTTTTTGCCATTTCTCAAGAATAGACTAGAATTAAAAAAACATTCAAATTGCTCTACTACTATGTGGTTGTGTAGAGGATGGTTCCAAAGGGATGTATAAGCGATAGGAAGCCAATGCAACGTTAAAATTCTTGTGGAGTGAGAGATTGTGAGGGGCGTTGTTACACACCTTTAGGACTCAAGACTACTTTTTAACTAACTCAGTTAATGACAAAAAGACCAGCTTGGAGATATTTGTCAATGAAACTGCCATAATGTTGTCTGTGAAGATCTGTTTAAAATGAAAAAAAATGTGTTTTACCTGAGTGCACAAAAGCTGAGATGGAGTTCTTTTTTCCCCCGAAAATGTAGCTAGTTTTAACTTTTAACTTTTAAGCCTTTACGCCTTTAGGATTAGAGACTACTTTGTGACTGACGAGTAAATGACAAGAGCACCAGCTTGGAGATATTTGTTAATGAAACTGCTTAGTGTTATGTGTTAATGTCTTTTTAAAATGAAAAACTGTGTTAATGTAACTATTGTATTCTTTTCTTCACGCAATACTTGAAGAATTCACGTGGAGTAGTGAGTTGAGGACTTAAACAAGCTCTTTGCTCAATGTGTAAAAGAGTGTGTATTTTTATGGTTTTAAAGGTGTAGGAGACTTTTACTTAGAGTAGGGTTTTCCCCATAAATAAATGGGTTATTGCTTTTCGGGGTAAGCAGATTTGTAATAAGGCAGAGGTTGCCTCTTCTATTTTTGATGAAAGGGGTTTTACTTCTTTAACCTGAAAAGAGAAGATTATGTGTTCTATATCACAAAAGAATATGTTTTGGGACACTTTTGTGGTGATAGTTTTTAGAATAATTTCTCTTAATTCAATTGCTGGTGGTTCATTTTGCAAAAACCCTCATGAGATGGTCGTGTTCATGCTGGAATGCATTGCCATAGATAAAAACAAGTTCAGAGATCCCAAGTTGGTAATTGATAGGGATCTTTTCGTTTTTTCTTGTGCATGTCCTAGTGAACTTTACTTGATTCCTATTTTAAGAACTACTCCTCCTATTCATTTCGTTTCCATACATTTAATTAAAATACATCTCACATATACTATTGGACAAATGTATGAAAATGAAATGAACGGAGTGAGTATCATGAATACAACAACACAACTCTATTGCATCAAAGTCTCTCATTTATGGCGAGGCAGGTATTGGATGCGCACAACTTTTCCCTTATGTTAAAGAAACCCAGCGTCTAGAACAACCATGGATATGGTACAAACATAGTGAATTTTATGTCTTATAAGCAGAAAAAAATAGGTTCAATCAAGCACACTTTAGGTCTTATAAATAGAAAACTTTAGTTTTGAAAAGCTTGCCTTTGTTTGAGGAAATTGCCTGAGGCGCAAATGCACAATTATTGATGTGCACAATGCGCATCTGAATATTAAACTCCTTAACTATCAAAAGAGGTTCTTCTTTGCATAATTTATATTGAAATGAAGTGTCAATTTGCAAATAAAGTGTATTTTGTGTCTATGAGGCGTGGACGTTGTCCAGTGGTGCTTCAAGCCTCATTGCCTAGTTGCTCCTTGCGCATTTCTAACTCAGATGGAGAAAGAATTTTACAATTAATCTTATGGACTACACTAGATTAGCTTGACTTAGGATTTGGCTGATGTTTCATTCAGATAACTTTTTTTTCCCAATTTGGTGGGTAATTCAATTTTCTAACCTTCACTTTGTCTTGTTTAATGATGATATACTCTTTTTATGAGGCCAGTTCTTAAGTTAATTATTGTTTCTGGCTGACTTTTGTCCAACCATAGATGTTTTCCAATGAACCTGTCTTTTTCGGGGAAGCTGGGAAGGAAAAGGCTGAAAAGCGAAAGGTTTCCTGGAGTCTTCTTTAGTGTTTGGTAAGATCATGTTCAAGCCACCAATTTATGGCCAAACTCCTTATTTTCTATGTCTAACATCTCAAACATTATCTGTTGTCTTTCTCAAGGTTTCTAGTTAATCTGAATTCGGGCACATTTTTTCCTTTTTACTTTGGCTTAGATTATTTTCTGTATTCCAACCTAAAGATCTAACCTCTTAAGTAGTCAAACCCTCTGATTTTTAAGTAATCTCAGAATATTTAGGACTCGTTCACTAGTGAGTTAAGCTCCTTATGATGCATTGATGCAAAGGATGAATCTGCATCAATTTGAATCTAGACGGATTCTAGAAATTGAGAGGTACTTCGTATATGGTATGGTGGGAGGAAGCTTATTATGTTCTTTCACACCAGTAAATGGGGAAGACTTGGATAAAATTGCTCAAGATTTCTTAGAAAACACTTTAAATATCACTTGACCAAGCATATTAGATTTTGAATGAAATTTAAAAGTTACAGCTAGTGGTTCCACGATACATTAGAGATGAGTAAGAATCAAGAACCACTAAGAATCAAGAACCATAACAATACATCAGTACAAACTGTTTTTGAGATTGGCTAACATGATTACATTATGTCAATGAAACTTATGCATTGAAAAAAAGAAGATAAAGGAACAGAAACCACGAAAAATAATTTATAAATAAAATTCAGAAAAATAGAAATTCGCGAAAATATGTTTTTTAAGAGTTGAAAACAAATGAGAGCAAAAAGCAGAAAGATTTTTTTCTAAAAGAAACTGAGAAATCAAAAGAACAAAAATTGGTAAGAGAATAAAATGAAGAAGAAAATTGTTCGCCAACAAAATAATAGGACAAAAGAATCTTAACTTAATCATCTCAATAGTTTTTTCCCCTCTGTAATGGCCTCTTCACTCAGGAGAACTCGTATTTCTCAATGAGCTTTTCTGTTTATATTTTGACATGTGTTTTTCTTGTGGGGGAATACCATAAACTATTCAGTGTTCTTGCATTTTAGCTTTTTTACTATTAGATTGATTGCCTATGGAGTTATAGTTACGGAAACCAGTACCAAAAATTTATCTTCAGCGATCCGAGGTTCGCTTTCAAAGTAGCTGTACTGTTCTAGGCCAATAATTAGTAAATACTTGGACTGCTGTGTTTGACTGAGGGACTAAAGAGGGCACTGTGAAGTGCGAGTTAGTGGGGTTTGCAATGATTAGTGATTTCCGTTACCCCATCGGTTTTTTGCCCTCTTTTTGTTTGGTAGAGATGTCAGACCTCTGAGATGCACCACATGATTTGGAGATAACAATGTGGTCTTGACTGCTGGATTGAGCCATCGGGAAATCTGAAAAAGTTGTAAAGTCACTATTTGGGAGATCGCCAATTGGAGATAAGTTGTTTTGGTATGATAGGAGATTTTTCTAATTGGCTGCGACTTTGCTCCCATGCAATTATTGACGGTAATTGTTTTGTGAGTGATCTTCTGTGGATATTTGCGCTGGATGTATGTTGTCTGTAGAAATCGTAAGAAAATATATTCAATTGAAAGAAAAGGGGTAAGGCCAGGGTATAAAAAAGAGGAGGGAGAGTGAGAGAAATTAGTGGGCATAGTTGAATGAGGAAGTGGAGGATCTCCATGTGTGTGTGTGTGTGTGTGTTGAGACTTGTTAGAAATAATGAATATATTTAATGATAGGTGGTCATTTGGTGTCAAGTAGATACTGAACCAAATGGTGGTTTGGAAATATACTCAACGAATTTCACAGTTGACTTACATTGAACCTTTGAATTTTCTTTTCAAGACTCATACACACCATGACGAGTAGAAACGGATGTGTATATCTAGATTGGAACTGCAACTAGATCCTTTTGGCTAATTTGAGTTGCTTTTCTACCATTATAGACAATAATCATCACAATTGATAGCTATGGGAATATTAGCATTGGGCTAGAAATATTGATGCACATATGTGAAGAGTTATGACACCGAAAGTTGCTTGTGGTTGATGAATATTTAGGGACATCATTCAGCTTTTAAGCTTCTTATCTTTGCTGCTGTATCCCTTTTGTTACCCCCCTGCTTCAGTATTCTTGTCAGACAAATATTTAGTATAAGAATCTCCATGATTAGGTGTATTCGCGTTTTAAGCGTCTATATACGGTTCCTTCCCATTCTTTCAATTCATACCATTTGAATAAAATACTCCTCACATATATTCAACATATGGTATGAATTGAAAGTATGAGAGGGAGTATTTCAGAACAGCTTTACCTAATCCGGATGATCCTTTGTGTTTTTTTTACTAGCTGGCTTTGATCTTACCATGCCACTGATACTGGAATTTGTGATATATATCGTCTTTTTTCTATCTGTGCATTTGTTTGATTCCTTGGCCTTGAAATTTTGTGTATCCACTATCCAGTCCCATTAGATAATGATAAGATACCTTGCTGCCTTAGCTTAGCTTATGGGTTGTTGTATGAAAAAAGGAAATAAAAGCAAAAAGTCATGCAGACCAGCGAACTCGTGAGGAGATGAGTGAAGGGAGGCGATTTGCTTACTGTAGTTGAATACTTTTCCAGGGGTTACGGAAAATCGGAGTTCTCATGGTAAAAGTTGTAGGAGTTATTGTAGAAGTCACCTATGGTAAATTCTGATAGGTGTAGTGTAGCTGTTAGAATTCTATATGGAAAACTGCCATTATTTTTACATTTTAGCTACTTATTGGATGACTTGTAGGGCTGGAGACATAATTTTTAATAGTCTAATTTTTTATCTGGTAGACATTGGACCATTAAAGGTTGCTGGCCACTCCGGCTAGGCACACGGAGAGGAAGATCTCTTTTAGTGCAAGAAGTTTACTGTAGGTGGTTGGTATCGAGTGTGCAAAATGTAAATAAGGTCTATGTGACCGTCAGGTCCGTCACTATTTGCTCTTGAAATTTGGGTATTGGGGTGATAAAATGATAATTCTATGAACAATAAAGGAAGTTCAAATAAGAGAAGTTAAAATATAGAGTTAAGCTATTTTCGAGTTAAGAAGTTTGTTTCCTTATTTTCTGAACGGTATTGTATGTTACTTGCACAAGAGTGCTACATGAGAGTACAATACCATAACCTGAAATATAACTCTATTCCTTGATAGTAGTGTTGTTTCCATAGTTTTAGAATAGGCGGGTTTAGAAACTAAGAACTAGCTCACCGTCTTACACCTCCTAGGTTCTCTATCACTTCGTCGGGGTGAGGGCTGAAAACCTGAAAGTACCCATTATTTATTAAAGTCTGTGTATACATATAATGTTGATAATTATCATTGGCGTCTCTGGGAAAACTATCGATTAAAGTCTGAAGTTCGACTATTCATGGCATTTTGCATGGTCAGAGCTGGCCACTAGTATCGATTTAGGTAGATGCTCGTTGATGCTATCATGCTAATGCTAACAAAATCCTTTGTAGTGTTGTTACTGTTGTGTCTTTGGTAGGGATCTCCGATAGACAACCAATACCGGTCTTTTTACTCGAAGAGGAGCTTTTGCAGATCTGTTTTTGTCACTTGTAATCTATATTAATTTTCATACTTCGTAATACTCTGGTAGTGTCGCTTTTATGCAAAATTGATGGTCAATCAATTGCTCTATACTGATCGACTCTCAAAAGGATGGGTATAATTCCACCGGGTTTCATCCCGAGCAATGTAATTCACTTGCAAAAGACAACCCGATAAATAAATCAAGTTATTATCGATAAGGATGAGTTAACCTATTAAAGGGATAACAAAGCTACCAAAATGGGTCCTAATGACAACTCTTGATTGTGATAGAACACTAGACTAGTTACTATGCTAGATTGCTAGTATTAATCAATCCCCACTTAAATTTTGTCTTGTCGCGAGCAATTTCATTATTATGATCCATGATTGTTATATCGTCTAATCTAATTATAGTTTAATGGAAGCTTATGACGGTCAGTAACTCCGTATACATCTTAAATGAGTATGTATAATGGAATCAGGTCGCACTTCAGACGACCTGTTCTGTCTAAAGCCTTATGAAAATAGTCACATAAGACCTGTCTGAAATGAAATTTTGCATAATGGAATTCTGTAATGAAATGACAAAATAGTTTTTACTTTTTACCACTTTAATTAAAAGGAAATAATATAATAATATAATATGAGGAGTATAGTAGAATTGTACATTACGTGACACTGCAAGGCAAAGTATAAAGTTAAAAATTGCATCATCATTCCCAGCCTGTATACGGATGGATATCCACTAAATATCTGTTTCCACTTCACTATCCAAGTGGGCCCATTATTTTAATATCGATTTTTTAATTTATCGAAAAAAATTAAAACTCTATTGAAAATAAGTTGAAAATTAAAATACACAATAAAAGAATCTAAGATATTCGTATTTATTAGTACTCCGTATTAATTAATTTTTTGAAAAAAAAATACAGTTGTTGACTAAAGAATCGTATTACTTAGTTAATCTTGTGTAAGACTGTTTTACGAGAATATAGTACAAAACAGATCAAGAAATGACTGTGGGTGTCGATATTATCGTAACCTGTTTTACGATAAACTTGTACGAGTATTTCATAAAATCGATGTTATCATGGCAATTACGATAAACTTGTATAAGCCCGTCGACACTCGACACAAGTATTTGATGATATTATTAGGGTTTATTATTATTATTATTTTTACATTTGAAAATTCATTTGTTTTTACCATTTTACCCCTAGAAATAGTGTCCGTTACCATCACTCACGTCTTTCTATATATACCCCCCGCTCCCACTCCACCATTTCTGCTTCACTCTCCCTTCTCCACAAACCCTAGATTTCGAATTCGAAATTGAAATCGAAATTCAAATTCAAATCCCCAAAATCCGATCCGAAACCCGAAACTGAAAAATGCGAGAGATCCTTCACATTCAAGGTGGACAATGTGGAAACCAAATCGGGTCGAAGTTCTGGGAAGTGGTATGTGCTGAACATGGTATCGATACCACCGGACAATACGCTGGCGATACGGATCTTCAGTTAGAGAGGATTAATGTTTACTATAATGAAGCGAGTTGCGGTCGGTATGTTCCTCGTGCTGTTCTTATGGACCTTGAGCCTGGTACTATGGATGCTATTAGAACTGGGCTTTATGGTCAGATTTTTCGACCCGATAATTTTGTGTTTGGTCAATCTGGTGCTGGGAATAATTGGGCTAAAGGTCATTATACTGAGGGTGCTGAGTTGATTGATTCTGTTCTTGATGTTGTTAGGAAAGAAGCTGAGAATTGTGATTGTCTTCAAGGTATTCGACGAAATGCCTCTGTGAATTTTAATTGTATTTTTGTTGATTTTTATGAGTTTTTGTTGCGGTTTTTGAGTAATTTGTTGTTGGTAATAGTAATGTGTTTGCGTTGTTGTGTTGTGTTGTCTTGGAGGTGTTCGACGAAATGCCTCTATGAAATGTTGTCGATTTTTATATGTTTCTGTTGCGGTTTTTGAGTGATTTATTGTTTGTGATAGTAATGTGTTTGCGTTGTTGTGTTGTCTTGAAGGTGTTCGACGAAATGTCTCTATGAAGTGTTGTCGATTTTTTCAAGTTTATGTTGCGTTTTTTGAGTAATGTGTTTGCGTAGTCGTGTTGTCTTGAAGGTGTTCGATGAAATGCTTCTGTGAAGTGTTGAGATGTTGATTTTTATAGTGTGTTTTCAGTGAAATATTGTGTTTGCGTTGTCGTATTGGTGGAAGGTCTTCCAGGAAATGCTTCTGTGAAGTGTGGAAATGTTATCGATGTTTTTGTTGTGTTTATTTTGAGTAATCAGTTTGTGTTGTAGGTTGTCGACGATATGCCTCGTTGGAGTTGCATATCGTTAATCAGTCTGTGTTGTAGGTGTTTGACGATATGCCTCTTTGGAGTTGCATATCATTGATCAGTTTGTGTTGTAGGTGTTTGACGACATGCATTGGAGTTGCATATTGTTTGTTGATGTTCACATTTGGGTTTTCTTCTTATCATGTTCCGAGTTAAATGAAAAAGAGATGCAGGGTTTAGGTGTGGCATTTGTTAGGAGTGAACTGTTCGGAGTAATCAGTTTGTGTTGTAGGTGTTTGACGATATGCCTCATTGGAATTGCATATCGTTTATCAGTTTGTGATGTAGGTGTTTGACGATATGCCTCATTGGAGTTGCATATCGTTAATCAGTTTGTGTTGTAGGTGTTCGACGATATGCTTCAATTGCATATGTTTGTTGATGTTCGCATTTGATTTTTCTTTTTATCATGTGCTGAGTTAAATGAAAAAGAGATGCAGGGTTTAGATGTGGCGTTTGTTAGGAGTGAACTGTTCGGAGTAATCAGTTTGTGTTGTAGGTGTTTGTTGATATGCCTTGTTGGCATTCCGTATTGTTTGTTGATGTTTGTTTGTGACGATATGCCTCAATGAAGCTTCATATCGTTGATGTTCACACCTGGTTGTTTATTTTGATCATTTGCTGAATTAAATAAAAATGTGATGCGGGGTTTCAGGTGTGTCATTCGTTAGGGAGGAATTGTTCGGAATAATCAGTTTATGTTGTAGTTGTTTGACGATATGCCTCATTGGAGTTCTGTATTGTTTGTTGATGTCTGTTTATGTTGGTTGGTTATTTAGTATGCTGAATGAACTAAAATTATGATATGATGCAGGGTTTCAGGTCTGTCATTCGTTGGGAGGTGGGACAGGTTCAGGGATGGGAACGCTACTGATATCGAAGATAAGGGAGGAGTATCCGGACAGGATGATGCTGACTTTCTCTGTGTTTCCATCTCCGAAAGTGTCTGATACCGTTGTTGAACCGTATAATGCAACCTTGTCTGTGCATCAGCTTGTGGAGAATGCTGATGAGTGTATGGTACTTGATAATGAAGCCTTGTATGACATTTGCTTTAGGACACTCAAACTCACTACTCCTAGCTGTAAGTCTTATCTATCCTATTTGTTCTCAATTCTACTGGTTTTGTGTTATTCAGAGTTATGTATTCAGAGTATTTGGGTGTCAATTTCTGTTTGCTTTGGTCATTCTTTAATACTGTTGGTTTAATAACTTGCCACTTTCTTTTAGTCCCAGTTTTTAATAGTGTCATTACTCTTTCAGTCTTTCGAATCATGTGGCATTAATAGCAAATGCCAAAATGTTGTCTGCCATACATTGGAGTATCTATGATACGCTCTTAAAGTCTTGTGTCGGTTCAGTTGTTAATTGGTTCAACTTATTTGTGTTTGTATGGGCTGTCACAGTTTTTAATATTGTGTCCTCTTTTATGCAATTTTTAATATTGGTTGAAGTCCATTTTCTTTTAAGTCGCAGTTTTAATAGTGTGTCATTACTCTTATAAATCGTTTGTGTTATTAATAGCAAATAGCAAATGGCAAAATGTTTTATGCAGTACATTGTAGTATATAACATACGCTCTTGTGGGGGTGAAGGTTCAGTTGTTGATTGGTCCAAGTTATTGTGTTTGTATGTGCTGTTTTGGATAGATGAGTAAAGATTGTTATGTTCTGTACAGCTGTACTCTGTAAGACTTTTTGTTTCTGGCATTGATTGAGCTGATTGTTAATTTATGCAGTTGGTGATTTGAACCACTTGATCTCCGCAACAATGTCTGGTGTTACATGCTGCCTTAGGTTCCCTGGTCAGCTGAACTCTGACCTCAGGAAACTGGCTGTCAACCTCATTCCATTCCCCCGGCTTCACTTCTTCATGGTGGGTTTTGCCCCGCTTACATCTCGTGGATCTCAGCAGTACCGTGCTCTATCTGTTCCTGAGCTGACTCAGCAAATGTGGGATGCCAAGAACATGATGTGTGCTGCTGACCCACGCCATGGCCGTTATCTGACCGCCTCTGCCATATACCGTGGCAAGATGAGCACCAAGGAGGTGGACGAGCAGATGCTTAATGTGCAAAACAAAAACTCCTCTTACTTCGTTGAATGGATTCCCAACAACATGAAGTCGACCGTGTGTGACATCCCACCAACTGGCCTTAAAATGGCAGCCACATTCATTGGTAACTCAACATCGATTCAAGAGATGTTTAGGAGGGTGAGTGAACAGTTCACTGCCATGTTTAGGAGGAAGGCTTTCTTGCATTGGTACACTGGTGAGGGTATGGACGAGATGGAGTTCACAGAAGCCGAGAGTAACATGAATGATTTGGTGGCAGAGTATCAGCAGTATCAGGATGCAACTGCCGATGAGGAAGAGTATGAAGATGAGGACGAGGAGCATGAGCAACAGTATGAGTAACATGTTTGTCAAGATCCATGTAATCGTGTTGTGTTTAATCGACTTTTATGGTAATAGTATAAGTACCTAGTAGCGGTATTATATCTTTGGTTGTATCCTCAACTTCTAGTTGTAAGGAATTGGATCCAGACAGTTACCATTCATGGGTTTTTGGAAATTACGGAAGTGTGTTCTCATTTTGCGAAAATCTTGCGTGTTTCATGACATTGTCAATCGTGTACACACAAGTGATCCAACGCCTTCGTGAGTCGTTTATGAAATTAAATAACGGGTTTTCCAACATGTGCCCTACGCAATATATATTTTTTGCTAAGCCTCAACAGTATGCAGCTTATGTTGTCTGTTTCCGTCGGCTCGAAATACTCTCAAGGCTTCCGAATGTCTCAATTTCAATCCATATGCTTATCAAAGCTTCTTGCTTATGACGAACACTATCGTTTTTAGTTTGTGACGGCAAGTGGGGGAAATGGAGCACCCCATGAATAGTGTCACTTGCATATTGTGAGATGAGCACTATCCGTCTTCAGCTTGTGATGAATAGTGCTCGTCTTCAATGAGAATGTGTATGCTTATTCGTATTATGTTTACCAAGGGCATTTTTTTGGATATGGAAAGATTGCGGCATAAATTTCGAGACATTTGACTGTCGCCTGGTCAGCCAAAAAACCGTCAACTAGAATACCACTTTTGAGGCCTCTAGGCCCTACGTCTTTATTTGAAAGTTGAAACCATATCTCCTTTCTGTAATCCTCAAGACATTTTTATATGATAGTGTTTCGAGAGCGAATTTCAAGACCTTTTATTCTAGTGTCTGGGTGGTCCAAAAACGTTGATTAACCTTTGAATTTGACAGTTTTCGGCAATAATTCGAAAGTAGATATTTTTGGCAAAACCCTGTCAATTGTATATTTGTATCTGATTCGACAATCTACGTCCGTGGATCATAATTTGCACAATCCCGTTGAGTTCTTCAGATAAGCGAGGATCTATAACAAAGAAAGGAGAACAAGATTACTCATGCGTTAACATGTATAAATCAGCTAGGGTTAAGTCGGCTAACTCCCATTGCATAATACACTAGTAACCTGAATTCGGAATCCATCAAAGTTTGAACGGCTCTTTCATTATCGCAAAACAGGAAAAAATATAAAAGGTTCATGGACTGATATCCATGCTAGCATCAATAACCTTGTTATTCTTGAATTTAGCGACTGCATCATCAAGGGTTAGTCGAACATGCTCGCACATATTGATCAAATTCTGGCAACCATCCTTCAAAACCTCAGAAGCTGGATCACCTGCAGATGATTATACCACAACACTCAGCTAAAATAGACTCCTCACATTCAAAGTAGAAAACAGAAGAATTAAACGAACAATTTCTATGATGCCTCGAGCATGTGATACGGAAATGGCTAGGTCCGTAGCAACTACGATGGCTAGACTTGAGCTTGCAACAATACGTTTATTTGGTGTCGTTGCTTGAGTCCGATTAGCATCGTTTATTAAGCTATTTCATTTTGCTAATCAAAGGGTGGAGGGAATTAATACCCTATTTAGTTAATTGTGTTATTTAT
>JAOWBH010000017.1:620068-642546 GCA_028566215.1 Silene coronaria
TAACAAAGATGGCGGCTTATTTAATAAAAGTATCAAAAATGAGGTAAGCCGCTAACAAAGCCAGCGGCTTTACCTATGGTTGAGTTCAATTTCGACTCCAGTAGCCACTGGAGTCCAAATGTAAAGAATATTGGGTAAAGCCGCTATGAAAGATAGCGGCTTTACCTATTAGTTCATTGAATTTTGACTCCAGTAGCTACTGGAGTCCAGTTTTAATAAAAATTGGGTAAAGTCGCTAAGAAAGACAGCGGCTTTATCAGTACTTCATTGAATTTCAACTCCAGTAGCTACTGGAGTCCAGTTTATATGAAAGTTGGATAAAGCCGCCAACAAAGACAGCGGCTTTAACCCTTTTTATTGAATTTTGACTCCAGTAGCCACTGGAGTCCAAAATTAATACACAGGGGTAAAGCCGCTAACTTAGTTAGCGGCTTCTTAGGAAAACAGCAAAAAAAAAATTTGTGATGACGTGGACCCATTGGTCCTAAATAATTTGGGAAGGGCCCTAATTCCCTAATTAATTGTCCAATTAGCACCATTAATCCAAAAAATTCGATATATTGCTTGTTGATTTACTTTCTCCGTCACAATTATCACAAATTCTTACTTGTGACGGATGATTGCACAATTATTTGTATAAAAAAGTGCCTTATTATTCTTGGTACTAGAACTACTAGCTAAGAGAACTAATTTACTCCCTCCGTCTCAATCATTTGTTTACATTTGATTGAAATGTCCTCTCGCAAAGAATAATAAAGTTAAAACAAATGATTGAGACAAATGGAGTACTTATTTAATCCCAAAGGATGATCAAGGTGTTATGGCCATAGCTCAATTTTGTTGTAATCTTTCATACCATACATAGCCATACCGTGTTGTCTGTCCGGAGGATTGATGAGACGAGGTAGAACATCAATTAACGCTTTGTCACGGAGATTAAGTCGTCTGTGACGTGATTTGATGCACTTCGGTCAGTGATCAATTCTTTATTCAGATCATTGGAATGTTCGGAATTACTAGCAGACTCATCTCCAAATTGCTTCTAGCTTGTTGATTAGTTGTCACAGAGATGCTTGTGATTATCTTGCTAGCTTAACAGTACAAGTTTGTTTTTACTCTTTCTGTGAATCGAGAATTTTTTCCAAGAGAATGACTGAATGCTGTTATTTGTCTGAGTAATGCTTTTGTTGCTATCGTCTGTTGATAATTAAATTTGTTGGAGCTATAGGTGAAGTTCGGGATTGATTGCTGACTGTTTTGTTTGCGTTGATGGTAAAATTGTTAGGTGGAGAAGTTAAAAGATTTGTGTTTAAAACAAAGAGAAGAGATAAAGGCTTTGAAAAGCGCAATCTTGTTCCCGGATGACATGAATTCTCAGCTTCAGGAGCTTTTAGATCATCAAGGCTCGGAAATTAAGCAAGCTAAGCGTGTTATTCCGACTCTTCAGAAGCAAATTTCTTCTCTCACGGGTCAGCTTCAATGCCTCTCGGAAGACCTTGCTGAGGTACATAATGCCAAGCAATTCACTTTGAAACACAAACATTTTTTTTTTTTGCTGAAAATCTATGAAGCATCTAGCTTAATCCTAAAAGAATTTGTGTCTTGTAATTCAACTTCAAAGGAAACTTAGGAGACGCTATGTCAAATTGCTTGCATTTACATACACTTGCGACTTTGCGAGAACATAGATATAGGTACACAGTAAAGGAGAAAAGGAAAAGCATAATTCTTTTGCTCCACAATGCCTACTGATAACATGATGAATGAAGGATATTGCAGTAGAAAAAGACTATTATCTGTATACATGTTTGATTCTATCATTGTGCGGAAATTTTGACCATTTTGAACTGTATTTCAATTAATATTTGGTTCAAATGTAGGTGAAGGCTGCAAATAACTCAAGGAAGATTAATGACAGTTTTAATACAATGAAGACGCCAGTGTATGACGAAGAAGAAGCTGCGAATTCTCTGGTATGCTCAAGGGAACTCTGTCCGTCTCAGTATATGGTTATCTTTGCGTGCTCCTGTAAGGGGATTAATTTTTTTACGAGATTTTAAAACAAGGGTAAATAAATTACTGGACAAAGAGGTATTTGATTTGTTTAGAAATTGAAGTATTTTGTTTTCACAACCAAACCATGTCAGGATTTTAGCTCCGATGATCTAATTCCGGACAGTCCAGACAACATGCTTCTGAAGGATGTGAATCCCTGTTTAACACCTCTTTATTCAAAGCGGAAATCTAAGGTACATACATTGCTATTTTAATCTTTACTCGACTTTTTGTCTCTCAACTCCTAAGGTGTGGCTTTGGCCGAAGTTGCTCATTTACAATTCAACACAGGATTATGAGACTGTGAGGCATAATCATGAGGGAAGCGCAGCTGCTCGGAAAATATCAACAAGTTCTGATAAATTTACTATCTCCTCACCAGAGACTGGAACTTTCTGCATGTCTGATGGAAGCAAATACAGATATCCAAGGCCGATAGATCGTAGTTTTATCTGATTTTTGCAACCGGCCTCATATTTTAGATTTCTTTACTATATTTGCTATTGTTCCTTATCATTATGAATGTAAAAAGGAAAAAAAAAAATAATCCGTGCGTTATACCAATTTTGAGCTAGGACAATTTCATAAATCTACCATTACTATATACGAAGTTTATTATAAAGCGAGCAGTGAGTACTAATAAAATGCTCGAAAGGGCTTCCTCTTCATAGAAAATCATCCGTTCTTATATTAGTATCATTTGTTTATCATAATCAAAGGTAAACAAATGTTTATTAACGAATGCTTGCGATGGAGAAGATGATCATGGTGACGATGATGGTGGTGTTAGCCATTAATGGAATAGAAAGAAGGGAGTGAAGGGGTTAACGATATGATTTATACTCAAGTCCTAGCTTAAAGCTTGATTGACTATTGTTAGAGAAGATTCCGATATAATAATCGTAATCGTAATAATATTAGTATTAAGAATAAGTTATACTCCCTCCTAGTCACTCATTTCTTTCCCTTTCTGCTCTGCACAAGGAATAAGAAATTGATTTGGACCACACAAAATTCTCTACCTCACATACAATTACATTTGGACCACATATAACGTTCCAAAAAAGGAAAGAGAGAAGAAAATCCGACTAGCTTCGAAAAGGAAAGAGGGAAGAAATTAGTGACTAGGAGTGAGTATTATATTGCCATATTCGTTGATATGATTTAGATCTTCGAAGTAGTATAAATGTCGTACCATTGTAATCACTCGAAAACATGAATCAATAATATAATATAAGAATTCCGCCACCTGCCGGCGGGATTTCGTAATCGAATGATTACAATGGTACGACATTTATACTACTTCGAAGATCTAAATCATATCAACGAATATCACAATATAATATAACTTATTGTTAATATTGATATTATTCCGATTACGATATATTATATCGGAATCTTCTCTAACGATCTATGGATTACTAGTCTACTAGAGTACTAGTACTCCCCATTCCGGTTATTTGTTTATCTAATTTACATATATGCAAAACAAATTTCTCTCTTACTCTTTCTCTCTAAAATACTTCCTCTAAAAACCCTAACCTCCATCAATCATACGAGGGGCTTTCATCGATAATCAGTCGATGATAAGCCCCAAAATTGTTTCATCTTTCATTAGTCAATAAAAGTCAACATTTTGGTGAGAATTATTTTTCAGTCCCTTTTTTTTTGGGGGTTTTCCATTTATTCGTGAGTTTAGTAGTTTCATCTGTAGAATAGACAAGGGTAGTTCTTTGATGGTTCATCGCGTGTTTTTTCACAAAAGATACAAACTATTGGTCATCGATCGTTGGAATCAATATAAGGTAGATTTTCTCCTAGAATGAATCAAACGAAGGATGCCCTTATCAAAAGTTGCATGAAGATAGCGATACAAGGACGAGTCGAATTGTCAGATAATGTTTTGAGATCCCTAGTTTATAAGAGAATTATCTTTCTTTGGTTTCCATTTAATTGGTTTTCAATTATGCATATCGTTTATAGGGCACACATTAATAAATTAAATTATGGAAGATTTATAAGATATTCTCACTAATTATGGTAACAATATTTTTATTTATACCTTCCATATGGGACAATAATAAAAATATTTCCCTTTGTTAGGCCCATTTTTCATCACGACTTGACGGATTGGAGCCAACTCATGAGAACAATGTGAATTACAAGAACATGATTGGCTAAAACTCATATTGGCAAGATGGATCGAGTGCTTACAAATCCAATAAAAAGGAGTTAATTATGGAATATGAGATTTATAAAGAAAATAATAATATAGTAAGAAATTTAATTTTCATTGAATAATTATTATTTGAATTACATTTTATAAAAATATCTCATTTCTAGTAAGAGAAACAAAATGTGGAATGTGTGAAAAATATAAGAATAAAAAATAATATACAAAAAATATAAGATGTAATTAGTAGAACGATTAGTTGAAAAAGAAAATAGTTTAAAAATGTTAATCATCATTGGAAAGTGTAGCAATTAAAAGGTTATCTACATTTGAATTTGAATTTCAAAATTTTCAAAATTCACCCTTACAAAACTGATTTGAAAAAGATTTCATAAGGTCCCAACACACATCCACGTATCCGCGTTCTATTGGCCCGTGTAACAAGGGCACTTACACGCCGTGTAAGTGTACCCTTTTCGATTTTGAACTCAAACTGACTTTGACATGAAAACCCGAATACACTTAAATACTTTGTGATAAAAATCACCAACAGTTATTGGTTAGTTAATTTACCACGGACCACTAATTTTTGCGTCCGACATTGATTTTAATATTGAATTTTTTAGGTCCTAATAATAAAGAGCTGCTCATTGAATTCGGAGTAGGTCTCCCTTGTGACGGGTCGGATCTTGAGACGGATCATTTATGAGAGGAAATGGTAGAGGGGACAAGAGTAGGACCCCCCATGTGCCTTCTCCACTTACCCTTGTTGGGTATTTTGTGAGAGGAAATGATACCTTCCGTCACAAATGAAAATTAACCGATATGTTAATACAACAATTTGATTCACGTACCCTTTATAATCAAATTCTAAAATCTTCGTTCTCCATCTTTGTTTCTTACTCTTTTCACCCTTTTTATTATTTGAGGAATATACTCGTAACTAGGGCTGGTTAAACCTCCGGACCCGCCCCGCCTCGCATAGGCCAATTCTTACCCGGCACGTCAAGGCCCGACCCACCCCAATCCCAAGCCGATTCCGGGTCCACGAAATTAAACCTAAACCGCCCCAACTCGAACCAGCCCTAGGCCCACCCAAGACCACCACCATCACCACCCCTGCCCCCTTACACACACATACAACCCAGCCTTTAACCGAACTTGGGCCGATTCCAATTCTCCTTCACCTAGCCCGGCTTATCTATATCTTAGACCAGTTCTGAGTCTGTCAAGCCAAGCCTGGTCCGTCCTATTTCATGTTAGCCCGACCGACCCAACCCTATTCGTAAGTCGTAATTGGGAAGATAAAAGTAGTGAGCAGGGCTCCGGACCAGACCATTTGGTCCGGTCCACTCATTTACTCTACTTTGGTTTTCGATCCGGTCCTAGACCAAACCGAATGTACCGCGGACCGAACTTACATGACAAAGCATCTTTAAATTTGTAAAATTATTGATTTTATGTCCTACTTTGTTTATACGAATTATAGGATGTATAATTATGTACTCGAATCTATTACAGAGATAGTAGCTTATATAGTTATATTTGATCATTACGAATTTATTGAGATCTAATTTTAAATACAACGCTATGTCCATGACAATCATATTCGGTCCTTTTGGTCCGGTCCCGATCTGATCTGGTCAAAGCGTTGTCGTGATCCAGACTGGACCGAAATTAATATGGTGCAGTCCACAATCACGGTCCACCTTTTAATAATTATTTGGTCCGGTTCGGTCCGCACTCGGACCAATGAACACCCCTAGTAGTATACCTAGCAAATGGGTCATTCGGGTCCGATTTGGATCGGGTCACTTCGAGTGGGATTTTCAGGTCAATAACTTATCGGGTCACTTCCGGGTCGGGTCATTTTTGGGTCGGGTCACTTTGGATCGGGTCAATTTTGGGTCGGGTCAATCTGGATCGTTTGAGTCATTCCGGGACATGATTTTGACTAAATTAAGTCATTTAGAGTCAAAATTTGACTTAATTAAGTTATTTCGGGTCATATTGGGTCCTAACGGGTCACTCAAATCGGGTCACTTTCGGGTCGAGTTACTTCGGATGTATCGGATCACTTTCAGGTAATATATTTCGCGCCATTTGGGTCACATGTCAGCTTTACCGAGTCGGGTCATTCGGATTGGGCGTCAGATCTACCTAGTAGTGAGACACCCCGGTGATGGACGAAATTGAGACACTAGTGCATGGTGCCCTCATTTTCCACGAGCACAACCATCTCTTCTCTTTCCTACTTCTTAAAACACCAAATCTCCCTCTCTTCTCACGAAATCTTGCACCCATTATATAATACTCCACTTAAATCAAATCATTAAAAAATCCTAATATAAAATCCCAATCTTTCATCTTTGTTTTCATCGTTTTTGATCAAAAAATCTCCACCTAAATCTCATCTTCTTCCTCTAAAAATTCCCAATTCATTAAATTCAATGGCAGTGGAAAAATGGGTAAGAATTGTTACAGCTCAAACACCAACAAATATTGCAGTAATTAAGTATTGGGGTAAAAGAGATGAAACCCTAATTTTACCTGTTAATGATAGTATTAGTGTTACTCTTGATCCTAATCATCTTTGTACTACTACTACTGTTGCTGTTAGTCCTGCGTTTCAGTCTGATCGTATGTGGCTTAATGGAAAGGTGAGTTCTTTCTTCCCAATTTTTGTATTTGTTTACGATTTTATTCTTTGTGACGAGTATTTTAATCAAAAGTAGACGAATGATTGAGACGGACGGAGTATTATGCTACCCTGATTTTGATTTGTGAGAATGTGATTGCCCTTTTAATGTCGAAAATGCATACATTGACTTTTTTCGGAACCTATAGGTTATAGCAATGTAGGTCCTATAATACACGGTTGACACATAGTGGCTTGAGACCAGTGGCGGAGCCAGGATTTGAGGTGAGGGGGGCGAAAAATTTCAGCGTGGGCGGACTAGTAATGTCTTAGATCGACTCGAAAAAAAATTGAAAATTTTAACTAAAACTTGGGACATTTTCGTTTTCCAGCGGGGGCGACCGCCTCTACTAGCCCCCCTAGATCCGCCACTGTTTGAGACGGTGGCGGATCTTGAAATAAATATAAGGGGCCGTAATTTGAACACTTAATCTCGTAGAGAGATAGTGACACTCTGTCCCCGAGTGAAGGAGGGCCCTATGATATTCTGCTCATTGAAATGGACGTAAACTTAAATTGTCGTCGAGGGCAGTCCCCCTTCCGGCATAACTAAGGTCCTAGAGATGGGGTGGAGGGTGGGGGGGCTCCAGATTTGGTGGGCGGTTATTGGATTGACTTGAGGGAGAGGTCAAATGTACATAAATTCAGTAGATTCTAGCTAGAGAATCCGCCGATAGTCTGATGTCCAGTTACTCTGATTGGATTTGAATTTGAGTATTCACTCATTTCGAATGCCTTGGTCCCACTTTTTGTGAGAGGAATTTCGAAATTATGAGATGTTTTGGATATGAAGGAGCTAGTACAATTTTTCAAGTTTAACTAATTAAATTTGAAAGTGGAATTTTTAAAAACCGATTTTGAAGTTGATATGATATGAAGACAAATTTGATTCAACATCTATGGTTTTTAAGAGATTATGGGAACATATCTTTGAAAGACTGTATTTTTGTTGAAAGTAGGAGATTTCACTTGCTGGGGGAAGATTTCAGAGTTGTTTGAGGGAAATTCGGAAACGTGCTAGTGATGTTGAAGATGAGGAGAAAGGTATAAAAATTGCAAAGAAGGACTGGGAGACGTTACATGTTCACATAGCATCGTACAATAATTTTCCTACTGCTGCTGGGCTTGCTTCTTCAGCTGCTGGCTTGGCTTGCCTAGGTAACATCCATATTTAAGCTATTGGATGAATTTGTTCTTTTTGCTTCATGTGATTAATGAATGATTGCTTCGGGTCTAGTATCTTATAAATCACCGTAGTTTCTTGATGATACCTTCCTAATCTGTGCTTTCTGGGTGTTGTTTGATGAGTGGGTGATATAAGAAAAATTTAGGAGGGCCGTAATATGACTTTTTGTTTTGCATGGAATGAGCAGAGAATTTGTGGAATTTATTAGGAGAGTTCAGACTTAAGAGAGTAAGCCTTGTTTAGCATGCTGATTCAGAAATATCATCTATGCCTGGCTTTTCTTCGATAGGTTAGGTGATGAGCTCTCATGTTACAAGTGAATAATGGTTGTGTTATAAGTTTATTTGATGGTGTATCGAAACACACATAGTATTTGGACTTCAGCTGACAAATTTAAATAGTAGGTTGAAACTGTTGTGTGCCAGCATCTTAATGACCCTAATAACTTTATAAATGACTGTCTAAAATGGAATGCTAGCTTTTATTTCCGATTTTCTGGGGCGAAGTAATGCTTAGTAATTTTGTAGTTTCTCTAATGTATAATTGTCTAAGAAAGATGCACCACATGTAATCTAGAATCTGAAAAGTGCATGGACATTAAACCAAGATTGTAGAGCTCCTATTTTCAATCTCTGGTATATTAGTTCAACAGAGCAGCAGTCTTTTTATAAGTAAGAGATATGGAGTATCAATTACAGGATACCCATATACAAAAAGAATGTGATGCTTTTTCTCGGGTAGGAGGATCTAACACAGATCCGAGTGTCACATCTTTGAAATCTTAAAATTAAGGATTTGGGGATATGTTTTTGAAGGTTTCAAGATCTGAATTTTGTCTCAATTACTTTTCTTCTTATTTTTTCTCTCTTTTTTCAAAATCATAAAGTGGCAGCGCTCTCTTGTGAAGTTCCAGTCCTTCGATGCAATTCTCGACACATTTTTCATTTTGGGTCATTCGAAAACAGTCTCTTTGTTTTGCTAACAAAAGGGTAAGACTGGGTAGACCCCCAATTCCCCCGCAATTTACGGCGGCCATTGAGGTACTTGTGTAATGTTGTTGTTCCACTGTAGTTTGTTCAAGTTCAGCTTCTTCTCATTGATGTATTCTACTAATTTCTGTCAAGTATAATTTTGCATTTTTACCAAGTTAGATTATGTACCTTTGCAGTGTATTCTTTAGCAAAGCTTATGAATGTCAAGGAAGACGAAGGACAGCTTTCTGCCATTGCTAGGTATTCAATCTGTTTCTCTACTTTCAGATGCCATCTAAGTGATAGTCATTTTCTTTGAATGTGTGGAAAACAGTCTCTGATTTTCCGTGGGCTTGGTAATGATATACAGGCAAGGTTCGGGTAGTGCTTGTCGCAGTTTATATGGCGGTTTTGTTAAGTGGATTATGGGAAATGTAAGCTCTAGGCCTGAATTTTTCTTCTTACTTTTCAGCCCTATGACTGGCCTTCCTAGCTAGTGAAAATGCTGCGTGCTTATACTGAAAGATAATTAGATTTCATTTAGTTACTTTTTGCTAATGTCCTTGATCTTTAATATCCTTTTTTGAGAAACGTTTGATATAAGGCTGATATTGCAACTGTGATATGAGACACTTCTTGAGAGAAACCATAGTATTTCAGGACGAAGCATTTTTTTTTTTTTTTTTGGTCTTTTTACATGATGATATTTTCTCATGACTTGCCTCCTGCCATGCATATAGAATGAAGATGGCAGTGACAGTCTGGCTGTTCAAGTTGCAGATGAGAAGCATTGGGATGATCTTGTCATATTGATTGCAGTGGTATGCACTTTTCTTTGTTTATATAGTTTCTTTGCTTTATTTGTGAGTTTTAAATTTGTTATTTGAGCTTTAGTTTAAAACTTCTATATATTGATGCAAAGTGCTTGCTTATGTTGATATTATGTTTCCTTGCGGTTATGTTAAGTTCACTTATGCCAGATTCTTGAAATTGGCATTCTTCTTTCAAATTTCAATTATTGTAGTAATTTTTTTTAGTTTTGTTTTAGGCTCTTATAGTATGCTAATCATATTCACAATAGGTAAGCGCTCGGCAGAAAGAAACAAGCAGTACAAGTGGGATGCGCGAGAGTGTTGAAACAAGCTTGCTGTTAAAGCATCGGGCTCAGGTACCTGTCTTAACTGTATAATAAACGTGGGAAAATTTTTAGGGATTATTTGTGGATTGAGGAACCAACCTTCTATTGCAACACTGATTTGTCATACATCCAATCATTATTCTAGGATCATAGATGTTACCCTTTGAGCCAGTAATGAGTGATACTGTTGGAATGATTTATCGACTTTTATGGGTTGTTAACTGCTGTTTTCTTGCAAATCTATTTTGTTTTTAGAATTTGTCAGGCGTCCATTGATGTGAACATTTCATGCTTTACTCTTTAATTCAGTGGCACTAACTAAAGTTGGATCATTCTCTGAAACTAGAATATGTACCAAACCAGGTAGAGAAAGTTGAGTAAATCAAACCATTAATTAGGTCAGCTTTGAACTTGTCCTAGGATTTTCGTGTCTTTTGGTCTTGTACATACGAGTGATTGTGGTATGTGAACTTGATTCTTAGAAACCTGTTAGCCGCCCAAATTCTTTTTAAACCTTCTGTCTTCATCCTTCTCGTCGAAACAAGCACTGTGAAATAAATTTTATGGGTTGATTTGTCTTATGTATTGGGGTGTTTTGAGAATTTTCCATGCTGCTTTTTTGTAGGAAGTTGTACCGAAGCGCATTGTGCAAATGGAAGAAGCCATAAAAACAAAAGACTTCACCTCTTTCGCTCAACTTACTTGTGCTGATAGTAATCAATTTCATGCTGTGTGCCTTGATACATCCCCTCCTATATTTTACATGAATGACACGTCCCACAAGTAAGTTTCCTGTCTTGTGCATTCCATTATTTATATCAGCAACGTTCATTCGCTAATTTGTCACTAAACGCATGTCTTTCAATGTATGAAATGCAGGATTATCAGCATTGTAGAGAAGTGGAATCGTGCTGAAGGAACACCTCAGGTTTGTTTTTCAATCTTCATCCATGTGTAATCTTGCTGTAGTTCTAATAAATGTGCAAGTTGTGTAACCCTTTTTTTCACAAATTCGTGGTTAAGACAGTCAGGTCAGTCACTCACAACCGATTTAAATAAGGCACACATAAAGGAGGCTTGTGACATGTCTTAACTTAAGACAGGCTTAAGCAGACCTACTGTTTTTTTTTTTTCTGTTTCTATAAAAGAACATTATAAGCTGACTGAATTATAGACATCTACACAAAAAGACTGGGAGAATGAAGAATTGCTCGCCATTAGATTCAAACCTAGGAATCTATGACCACAAGACCACAATTACCTAGTCTCGCTTATGATTCAATGCTCAAAATTCACAGCCTTCACTCTGTTGAAATTATTCATTATCATCAAGTTTGGCTCGATATAGTGTGCAATCTTATCTCGAGAAATTTGGCAGGTGGCATACACTTTTGACGCAGGGCCGAATGCCGTCCTAATTGCACGTAACAGAAAGGCGGCTTCAGAGCTTCTAAAGAGACTTCTCTTCTACTTCCCCCCAGGAGCCGATGCGGATCTCAACAGGTAACTCTATCGACTAAAACATGAAGTATGATACGAGACTGTCTTACATGAGAGTGTTTTGTGTTACTAAAGAGCTTATCTTATTCCGTGTTCAGTTATCTCATCGGTGATAAGTCGATTCTGGAAGATGCTGGAGTGAAAGAAATGAAAGATGTAGAATCCCTACCATCCCCTCCAGGCGAAATTTCTACCCAAAAATACGCTGGAGACGTTAATTATTTCATATGTACAAGACCTGGTAGAGGTCCCATTGTGCTTTGTGATGATAGCCAAGCTCTACTCAACCCGGAAACTGGGTTGCCTAAGTGAGGAGACCTCTATCTTTTGCCAGTTGTGTATCAGTTTGTTGTCAGTTTGCCTGTGTTATCTAATTTTCGGATGTTAGAAATTCAATTTTTCGATGTTCGATTTTTTCGGTTGATTATGGGAAGGAAAATGAAAGTTGCAATTATTTTTGTTCAGCGCGAGAGACACCCTATTCATTAGGGTTCACCTGTCATGATAATGAATTCAATACCATTTTTTTGGTGTAAAGCGAATCCAGATTTCTAGTACTGATTTCGAGTACTAGCTTCATTCATCTCTCTTTAACACATGATCTCATCATTGGTGATCGCGTCTTGACGTTGCACCATAATGTGTCCGTCCCAAGACGGAAAAAGCAGATACATAAGATTGTAAGCAATCAAACATGCAAATGAAGGATACGAAGCTACTGGATGTCCGAAACTTTTACCTACAGTAAAAATTTGAATCATGGAACACCATCATTGCCACCAATCAGTAACATTGTTTCGCAATACGCAACCCCACTTCATATAATATGTAACGTTGTTGCTATATATATTTTAACCACCATAGGGTCCATAAACCAAGCTTTTAACACCACCTAGGATACTAATCCACCTATAATAAAACGCATATTGCTTATCTTGCCAACGCCAATATCGTACACACTTCTCTTTCCCGCAACATAGTGAGACAATTACGGGTAGCTTACGAATAACCATATCCGTAACCATCATCAACGGGCCTCGTTTTATATTCCAGCATCGGGCCTCCCCTTTTTTGAAACGCCCCTGTCTATAAGATGCCTTTGAGAATCATGAAACTTCAACCGAATTTGTTCTACTGGTTTTCACGTTTGAGGTTAAAATCGGGTTGCTTTTAGCGATAGAAATATTGGTTTAAAATCCGTAACGTGACCTGTTTTTTACCGTATCCAGAAATGTTGAAGACGACGGCTGTTGCTCTTCGGCAGTTTCCAATCAAGATGTCAGCTAGGTGGCTGAGCAGCTGTAGTAGCAGCGGCGTTAGGGTTAGGGAGAAGATGTCAGAGGATGACATAAATGATCGTCGTCGCACGAGCATTTCAAAAAAGATCTTCCGCGAGTATGATGTGTTAGACTGCTATGACGAAAGTTTCCTGAAGCCGGAGCGTTGGAATAGTGAAAATCTCGAGGATGTGAAAAGCTTTCTAAACGACCTGAAGAAATTCAACAGGAAAAACGGCGTCGTCCCACCACGTTACTGTGAGGTTCCTGTCCGCCGGCCGTATGGTTACATACCCGATTCATGGATGCCGCGTAAGGATGATACTAGGATTATTGAGTCGGCTCAGCATGCAGTGAAGGAATACAATACGCAGCACGGTTCCAGCCTCGAGTTTGTGAGTGTGCTTTCCATTCAAGTTCGTTCTCATACAGGTGACTGCAATTTTGTTATTCAAACTCGTGACCCTGCTGCTGCCGGGGTATCTATCAAGCTCGATGCCCATTGCTGGTGGGCCTATGATCGCGTCAAACAAGTCTCGCTTCAACGCCCAGGTATCACTATCAATATCAACGCCCAGGCATTTTCTTATGTTATTGTTCCTGAACTATGTTACTTAGACTCGGTTCATCAAAGGGTCAGACACGGGTGTGTACCCAAGTGTCCGACTTGGCTATTTTATGAAAATTTATTTAGTGTTGTGGTCTCTTTTAGAAATCTCAAGGCCAAAAATTTCTAACTCTTGTGCAGTTTCCTCCATCAAATTGATTCGCAAAGATGAGAGGAACAAAACAGGTGACAGTGCTGTCGAAGCACTTCTTTATGCAAATCTGCGGAATTGTCCTCTTATTACTCGGCGTTTGGGCCTCAAAGGACAAGACATACATTATGGTTACTTGCGTGGAACTATTCTCAATTTGTCCTTGGATGATGACTCTCTTATGGGCGTTGCTCAATTTGCCGCGAACCAGGTTTGTGTTTCATTCTAGATTCTCTTCAGTCGTGTCGTCTCTAGATTCTCTTCAGTCGTGGAGATATATCACTCGCTCCACACCTATCATCCATCGACTATTGCTTTCATGCATGTCTTCCTCAGACTTTTGTTGATTCTGCTCATTCAAGTTCGTGTTGTTATTTCCCTCCTTAGAGACCAAATCTTCATTTCTTGAGGGTAACGGGAGCATGGCGAGAAGGGATAGCGCATTTAACATGGGAAGAAGGGATGGCAGATCGCAAATATTTGTATCATGTTATCTTTGAAGCTTTAGAAGATGGTCTTGAGAGAAGGTTCTATTCAGCTATATCTGTGAATGCAGAAGGTGGAGCTGCAAAATTGGTGGATTTGGTGGCAGTTGATTCCCCTAAACCCACCATTAAGTGAGACACATACAACAAAAATTATAGTATAAGATGGTCCTACATCATAGACAGTCTTTTATATAAAAAATACCGTTTATTTATTGCTACCAAATAAAAGTGATACATAGTCCACATTACTTGATGAGCAGCAGTTTTTTGATCAAACCAACCATCTTTTACAAAGCACTAATGAGTGCATGTGGAAGGAACGGGAAGTCAAGGCCGCCTTCATGTCCCACGAAAACCCCTGGTCTATGGTGTAAACAATACCAATCGTCATGATTGTCTTGTAGCAAAAGGAACGGGCCATAATTGGCTGAAGCTAATTTAAACTGTGCGTATTCTGTCGAACATCCCATAGTGTGAAGGTGAAGCTCAAACTGGGTGTTCTGTCATTCAGGGGTGAATGGCCTGCGCGCGATAAGGGCTGTCCATACGATGATACGACCAGGAAACCCACTTCTCATCTCTCAGAAGTGATGCTCTTCAGAAATTGCCTCCAGCATCTGTTTTTGAAATACGCGCAACATTGACTCTTCTTTTCCCTGATTCAGCTCTTTGTATATGTCCTGCCATTTTAGATTAAAAAAAGATATTCAAATTCACAATTCATATGACCAAATCAATCTAATGTAAGTTTGGCATTTCATTTTCTCAGCACTGCAAATAGAAACGAACTTTTCAATAATTCTAACATAGGTCTTCTTACATTGGATACTTAGCTATCAATGCTAAAAATTGATAGCATTTGTTTGGAAGCAAATACAAGAGACAGGGGAAGGGAGCTATTGAGCAGCTGATATCTGCACTTCATCATTGACAAGAGAATACCTCGCAAGAAGCGCAAATCTTAAGCTACGTGAAAAACAAACATCAATTTGTGGCGATTATTTATTCTTTTCCTGTTGATTATTACTGCTACAAAATGTTATTTCATCGACTTGTAGGCAGTAGGCTGAAATTGCTGGTTATTTCTCTAAAAATTTACACGAAAAACCTGGGCTTTTCGTTCTTAACCTGAGTAATTTCGGGTACTTTCCTATCCAGAGTTGTAGACACCATTTGAAAGAGGACAAAATAAACCACAAGAAACTGAACCGCCCTGGTGTCAGTGATGAAAAAATGTTCAGTACTTTCCCATCCGGACTTGTAGATACCTTCACCCTCTGTATATTATTAAGCTCAAGTTCACACTGCACTTCAGTGACATCTACTATGAGAAAGACAGCCAGAACTTAGGATCAAAGTAAACACGCTTAATCCAAAACACAAACTATTCAGGCTACTAAGATCAGAGTCAAAATCCCATGAAACGATTTTAAGATATCTTCATTATATAGCTCCAACAACATACAAGGGAAATAAGATAGAGCAAAATCTGGGTAAGACGCTCCTATAGAATGATGCCACCCATGGGAAGAGTTAAGGTTTCAAGGTGACTTTTACGTATCCAAGTCAAAAATTCTCTCCCCGAACATAAAAGTTTGTACTGTTTTCAGATAAGACTACCTTACTACAGACTTGCTACAAGATGTACCCCTGGATTCCGCTCTCCAATTAGTACAGTTTAGACAATTTTTACTCCATAAAATATCAAGGGCAGAACAGGCTTCTTCATATTTACCTATAGACTGATAAATATCAAAGTAATGAATCAAAAGACTCAACACAACAAGAACCATCAACGCATATATCCAAGAATACTGAAACATATCAAACAGGTAAATAAATTGCAAAATAACAAATTAGAATTTAGCAAAAGCAGAAACGCATACCGTAAAGTCCGATTCTATTAGGACAGCAAAACTTCAATTAGAAAACATCAAGAGGTTTAGATGCAACGCGTCCCTGTAATAAAAAAATTCACCAATCTCTTCCTCACCAAATCCCCCATCGGGTGACAATTTCTACGGAATACAATCTCCCATCGGGTGGCTACAATTTTCATTAAAAAGTTCCGTAAAATAAGCAGTGGTGCATCAAATCATTGTACACATAACCAAATAGATAACATAGATTGATATGAAAGACAAAGTATACTCTTTTTTTGGCAGGAGACAAAGTATACTCTTAGTGCAATATAATAAGAGACTTCTCATTAGATAGGAGTACGAAAATAGGGTACACAAGAATTTTCCGTCTTTCAAATATTTACTTTACTTCACTTCTGTTAATCAAATGTCAAATTCATTTTCACTTGTCAGACACGAATCCAGAATTCTAAATAAACAAGGAAAACAAAATTGACAATCTTTTTGTAAAGAGTAATTTCAAATTTTCTAATTCATCATTTAAAACTAAGAATGTCTAGATACATAATATTTGGATTAGTAAACGTAGAACAATAAATCATGAAACACCCACCACAATTATGAAAGGAATAAAAAAATCAAAAATAAAAAAATCACCCATCATTGTAAACAGTCAGGAAACAAAAAGCTTCTCTCTTATTACAGTTTAATTTTAAAAGGTTTTGGGTTGAACTTTCAACCACAATAAACATTTAAAAATAAATCTTGTTAGTTAATAATTCCCTCTTTTTGATCCTATTCACGACACTTGACTAAATCTATATGGGGGAGTGTGAAAAATACAGTGAATTGGACCGGACCGAGGGACTACAATAGTTACCAACCCTGGAAATGCAGAAGCCAAAGGAGAGGAGAATAGGGTAGAGATCAGAGCCAAAACCAAGTTTATCAGGACAATTAACAGTAATTACACTGGGGTCCCCTTCTTTCTCTGGTGAACTCATCATTACAACATCATCATGTAATATCCCCGTCTATTTTTATTTTAATTCTGACCCAAAAAATTGCAGAAATTCTAGTGTGTTGGCCTAAATTAAGAACATCGGCAATTCGGCATGTAATATCCCCAACTCTGTCCCCCTTTCAAATGGAATTGATGTACGGTGTAATGTGAAATTAAGAACATAAATAAAAAATCCTTAAATAAAAAAAGTATTATCATTAGCCAACTTGGTAAAAGCAATATATCGGCCAACAATTTCACAGAGTAATGGACAGAATTTTCAGTCCGTACGAGATATGACACATATGACATGTCAACCTATGAAATCAAGATACTGACTGAAGTTACAGGAACCAAAAACACACACTTCTTAGAAGTATGTTGGCCTCACAAATATAAATGAACCAGGGATTTATAATGTCTAAGGTAGCCTATGACAATTGACAATTGACCAGCTCAAACGATGAGGATCTCAGATCCTCAGGTGTGCACAATGAAAAGGAATACGAATGCAAATTAGCCTTAAGCAAACTTCTAACACTGAATACGAGAATTCACTTAGTTTCTGATGTTACCTGAATCATAAAAAGTAAAACAGGTTTACTAAGTTTCATTAAGATGCCCTAATGAACAATTGGTAAAAAAAAAAAAACATACTGTGAACTTCCCTCTTCATGTATGCAACTGCAGGATACAGTACATGAAGGGTATGAGTCCACTGCTGGTAAGACACCTTAGCAACAAGGGAAGTCGCTCTTGATTATATTCTTGTATCATGGAAATGAACTCTTACACACAACATTTTCAAATCCTCTCATTTTTTTTAATTCTAAATAGCAACCTTCAAGATTACGAAATGAGGCTTCTCCGAATCGTCAGGTTCTTTAGACCCCTTTAATAGATTCCTGTACATTTTTCTCTGTATTGGTCATTTGATTGTTTCTTTTATTCTTTGTGAGGGTATTGTAATCAAAGGTAAACAAATAATTGGTCAGACGAAGTAATGAGTTTGCTCAACTTATCAACCACTAATAACCTGACCTACGGTACTTAACTTAATTCAGGACCTATTCATTATTGTCTAAGGTATATATGATTAATGGAAACCCAGAAATCTCATACAAACCCACATGCAATCGGAAAACCGTCTTTTATTTACTAAGATTGACGCAAAAAGAACTCAATATCTATTTATGTGGTAGGATTGTTGCATGAAATAGAATAGTTTTACGTAAAACTATCACATGTAGGAAGAAACTAACCAGGCAAGTAAAGGAGGAACTGGTCAAAAATGCGAGCTCCACTGTGCAAGGGCGAGAACCAGCACAGCGGTCAACATCTCAGCTTGCTCGAAGTAATCCTCCAAGCTCAACTTTTCTCTTTCCTCCGCTTATAGAAACTTGTTCCCTTTCGGCGACGGGAATTTCATTTTGTGACACGCTGCTGCTGCTGCCGGAGAAAGCTAGAAACACTCAGATGCTGTTGAGAATGATCTTGGAACAATTATATATTAGGCACGAATTAACTGCTAGAAAAGTTCATTTTTTGTTGTACTGCACCATGGCCTATCTCCTCCATCCTATCTTCACAACCAAGAGCACAACCCAAACACAACTACCAACCCCCAACGATGTATAAGCCCATGAGGATCTTGATCCACCTTCCTCCGCTAACTCCTCGATCATAAAACCCTAATACAACATCCTTGATATCAAAACACCACAAAGAGGAGATATCTACCTCATCATTCGAATACACCACCTTTGAATATGGAGATCGAGCTTCCGGTGATAAAACATATGGAGTAAAAGAGAAGAGACAGACAGAAACAGTAAATCAAGAATGGTGTGGCAGAGATAGAGTACCTAAGAAGAGTTTGGAGATCGACATTTTACGACGCCATTTCTATCTGGACTAAAAGAACAATCAAAAATCCATTCCACTCCCCACTCCTCCACCCCAAAAAAAAAAAAAAATCACACAAAATCAGGAACGAAACAAATTAAACTGAATCACAAGAACAGTCAAATATCCATTGAAATCAAAAATAAAATCAGTTTGACAAAAACCTCAATTCAACGAACTGGAGAACGAAGTACAGGAAATGGGGAATGAATGATTTAGGGAAAACGAAGTCGAGGGGAAAGCATAGAATGAGACTGAGAGTCACGAAATTTGCTATTGCAGGAATACTGAGAGGGAACTTCTTGCTTTTTAAAGAATAAAGAAAAATAAAAGAGCGTCTCACCATAAAAGAATTTGATTTATAAACTGTACATTACTTAAATCACAGCAAATGCGTCCCAAATTTCAAACAGCTACATGATTACAAGAAAAGAAACCTAAACAAACATATTATCTCCAATTCTTTGGAATTGCCCTATTTACCTAAAAAAATACAGGGAGCAGCTAACACAGTAACAATTTTCTGTAAGTTACACTCAACCAAACTAGAATTTAAGGGAATCAAGTGTGTCATCTAATCTCACAAGTCATAACTATCGCCAAGGAGAAGCCAAATTTGCGTTTTCTGAATAATAGTTGCGGCTTCCAAACAGTTTATAGAGAGCCAGCTTGAGCTCAAAACTGGTAAAAGCGACCATGATTCTCAACTAGGCAGTGAAAAAAGATATGTTAGCGATTAATCATGGACCGAAATGAGCCATTTTTATTTCCGATGTCCTACTTCTTGCAGCAGCATCTATGCAGCAATATCCTAGCTTCATCTGAACATAGAGATTAGAGAAGAACTACAACATACGTATATGCAGCAAACATGAAAGGTTATTCTAATATCAAGACACAATCGCTGACAGACCATCAAGGGAAGCAGAACTTTAGCGCACAACTTTAACACAGAAAAAGAAATGGGGTCTATGCCTCCATGTTTTCTTGATCAAATATCTGGATTGCTCAAGTGAGATATGATGTCATTTGCAAAAGGTATACACCACAATCACCCGATTAACCAAACCCAGTTCAGTTCATGAAGTGAGTGTGGCAATATGTCATAGATTTTACTTCCAACATGTAACCTAGACCTTTTTATTTCGTAGAAGGCTGCGAGAGCAGTTTGATGTTCACGGATAACAATGTCTGTTCAAGGATGTCACTTTTCAATGACTTTAGGAGCAACAGTTGGCATCTACCTTTCATCAACAAGATGTGTCTGCAGTGAAGACGATGAATTTAAACGCGCATCTTCAGCATCGGAGTCCAACTCCCACCACGGCTTATCAACTTTGTCAACCAAACGGCTATCATCTTTCCCAGTGGAGTCTCCACATTCCGCATCCTCAAAATCACTAGAATCACTTAACTTATCAGCATCCGGATCATAAGTCCATTCAAGTCTCTTCAAAATATCCCGGTCTCTCCACCGTCCAACGACAGACCCAACCTCACTTCTAGCTTTTCCGACAATAACATCCCTCCATGAAAAACAAGCATCAGCACTTCTCTTAAGCACACCATCATTATCATTTCCCACAACTACAGTCTTCACACATCTCTCCCTAGCCTCCTTCAAAACCCCCACAAAATCCGAATCATCCGACACAAGCACCAAACACTGTATCGCCCTACGGTCCATCAAATCCACCATACAATTCCTCAATGCAACATCCGCCGCCTGTGGCTTATCAGACACAGTCCTAACCCAAAACCCGGCTCGTTTCAACTCATCAGCTAAACCATATCCAACTTTAGGAGTCACAACAACCTTACAAGCATTCCTATATTTCTCCATCTTCATTGAATACCTCCCTACCAAATTAACCCTTTTCTTCCCTTTCGCGGACTCAATATGATTAACCCGTTTTTGATGTTCCCTCTCATGAATCGTAAAATGCCCCATAAGCTTCTCATTAGTATTAAACTTCCTACCACAAACCCTACACACATATGGTTCAACAGACTTAATAACCCCCTTGTTTTCCAAGTAATTCAACAC
This sequence comes from Silene coronaria, assembly GCA_028566215.1. Classification (NCBI taxonomy): domain Eukaryota; kingdom Viridiplantae; phylum Streptophyta; class Magnoliopsida; order Caryophyllales; family Caryophyllaceae; genus Silene; species Silene coronaria. The sequence goes on from JAOWBH010000017.1 coordinate 641,130, forward strand.
CTTCCTCTCATTTCTAAGTTCTTTAACAGCAGGGGGAACATAGCTAAAAGCATTGCGATTCGCATACGCTACCATATATCTAACAATTCCAAAGCAAGAAACAGTCTTTCTCAGTTTAATAGCAATGTCATAAGGTGGGGCTGCATTTGGGGGTTTATTATCCAAATCCCAAAAAATCCCAACTTTAATTTGTGGGGGTTTTGGTAATTGAGAATTGGGGGATTTCAGAGATGGGTTTCTTCCAAAATGACAAAATCTAATTAATTTTAGAGATGGGGTGAACAATATTGATCTTGTAACATGCATTTTTATACAAAAGATTGCAACTTTTGTACAAAATAAGGATGCCCAAGAAGATGGGTGATATAATTTGAGCAAAGATTATGAAAATTGAGCGAAAAGATAAGTGAAGACAAACCAAATAGTGTATGCAGACCAATGTAGCATCACATAAAGACGAGAGTTGAGTAGATTGTGCAGAAGGGAGAAGGTGGTTGTAACTTTGGTACCCGCCGGATCTAAATCGGGTTACCAAACGAAGAGACGACGGATCTTGTAGGAGAATCTTCCGATGCCTTTGGAACGAAGATCCGAAGAGTCTCTGATGGATCCTTAACTCAAAGTTCCAATCCTATTCGGATGTCGAGTTGCGTCCTTTCGGTCTTAGGAGTATCCTAATTCCAGTGTATGTGAGCACACAAAAAGTTGATGGCCATCAGATTTTTATTATTTTAATTCTACTTTTCGAGAAAAATGAACATACATCAGATGTATTACCTCATAGTTTATTTGTTTTTGAGCATATGTGTATTTTTTCTGAGTTTATTACCTCAAACTTTAATTGTTTTTGAGCATTTGTATTTTTTTCTGAGATTAATAATGTTTAAAAGTTAGATTTTAATTTGTTTCGCCAAACCTCAAATTTGACTAAGCTTATATGTAATGTTTTTGAGTTTTATTGTAATTTTTTGAGCTTATTATGTAAGTGAATGAACTCAGAAACTTTATAGTAAAACTCACAATTTTTAAAACAAAACTCAAAAACTTTAATGTATTGCTCAAAAACTATAAAATTGGTAGTAGTACATCGGACGTATAATCTACTTACTGCTACTTTTCCCACTCCCAATGAGCATGTTTCCATTTATTTCAAAAGTGTGAATATAGAGTTTTTTGCCAACGACTAATTTTGTTCAACGCCTAATTAGAACGGCTAATTTTTTTTAAAAAAAAAAAAAAAATTCCAATGTCCATTTTGCTATAAATATGTGTTAAATTTCTTAGCAATTTCTTATTCTATTTTTCTTAATTATCTTTACTATATTTTTAAATTTACATAATACTAATTATTCTCTCATATTTATCCATTTTATGGATCCAAATAATCCACGACCACCTTATTATGAAAATACCGATC
>JAOWBH010000017.1:642646-652920 GCA_028566215.1 Silene coronaria
TCATTGCGAAAAATGCTTTCAATTGAGTATAACTTTCATTATATTTATTGAAATATTTTGATATGTAGAGATGATTAGAGTGAGTACTGTCTCACAATGTTTTTCATTTACGTAAAAAAATATTTGATAAAGTCATTGTATTTATTAAAAATAAAACTTAAAGAAAACTACTACCATATAAGTTTTTATAGTGTGAGAATGAAAAATATATATTGCGAGAAATTAAATACATATGAGATTTTGATAGGTTTAAATAGTGTGATAACGAGTATGTGTCTATGTATGTACAAAGTGATCGCGAGTGCATTTGCTAATGATTATTAAGTAATATAGACTATAAACCATATGAAAAAAATAGAAAACATGTTGCATTTTTTTTAAGATATTCAATTAAATATGTATACGTCAAGTATAAAATATTGATTATGATCAACTAAATATTATTTTTAGTTAAATATTTAATATGTTGTCTTTTAAATACTTTGAAGTTAAACTTCATAAAATAATATTTGAGAAAGTAAACCTATTTTATTTTTAGGTAAAATGTTAAACATCATTATATATAGTTGTACAAAAAAACAAAAGGTGCAAATTTCTTATAAGATATGTTTGACACATATCACATGTAAGACACAATCAAAATATTTGAATAAGTTGAGTTTGGACCATATATGTTCGATACATAAACATCACACGTTGTACATAAACAATTGAAAAATTACATAAAATTATATTCACATCATTTTGAACAAATATTAATTGATTTGAAACATAATATATCGTGAAATGATATCATTTTAGAACTCAATGTTGATTGTTGCATTATTGAATAAATTTTATTTTGATTAATATGATATTTGATTAGTCACAATTTTATTTATAAAACGTTGATCATACATAATTAATTACCACTTATTAGTTTTAATTAAAATTGTATGTATTTTATTTTAAAACATTGAAAACCTAAAAAATAAAATTGAGAAAAATTAATTTATTTTTATTTATGAGTGAAAATATTAAAGGTTATATATGAATAGTAAGTATTATTTTTCTCTAACTATAATAATAAAATTTTAAAACAGGCCGCGCGTAGCGCGGGATACTACCTAGTATACTTGTACAATTGTTCTCTTAATTATAACAACTTGTGTGAATCCAATCTATTAAAGAAAGAGTCACTTTGTTGTAGAATCTTAGTTCTTGGGCCACATTCGTTGGTTAAAATTTATTAATTTAAAGCTCCTTAGCAATTGGCCTAGAAAATTCTATCAACATTCTGGCCAGCACTTGAAACAACACAAACCAAAGTTGTTTGACGTGAAATACTGCTATAGGAGGAAAGACAAGTTAATGGGGAAGGAGTACTTTTTTGTACTCTTGTACATGAGATTTATATGCTGGAGTTGATTTGTCAAGTTTTACTTTATTATCTGAAATCAAGTTTTTATTTGGACATAAATAACGAGACAGGGCGAAACTGAATGCAGGGAGGTTACATCAAAACTTTGGTATCCAGAAATATGTAGTCAGTAGGGAACTAGGGAGGTGACTGATGGGATTCTCTTTTGAGCTTGATGCTTAATCTAGACATAGAACCTCTTATTTCTTTTCTTCTGAGTGGATAATAAAAAAATGGATGAGATTATTTATTCTTCTATTTGTGAGATTGACTTTTGAGTACGACAACAAAGATTATTGCGAATCACGGCCATTTCATCATATTGTAAATCTTGGTTCTCTGTTGTATATATCATCTCCTCTCTCTCATTGCTAATCTTAAACTATCTTCAGGGAATAGATCAGTTTCGAGATGCTCTGGAGATACGCCCCCAATGTACATCTGGTCAATATGGACTTGCTTTTGGGCTCCTCGCCCTTTCGAAAGAATGCATCAAGCAGGGTGCATTTTCATGGGCCTCGTCTATGTTGGAGGTTTTTCTCTCCCTTTCTCAAACTTGCAGATATATTCTGTTTCTTCTGTCATTGAAGTCCTTAATGTTGCAGGAAGCGTCTAAAGTTGCAGAAGCAAGCACCCATTTGGCTAGTAATATGTCATGTTTGTGGAAGCTGCATGCTGATATCAAGGTAGAACTCATATCCGTGCTTTATACTGTATATAATTGAAGTACGTGCTTTAATGATTTCATGCGAATGGTCGGATTTCAGTTTAGATCATACTGACTGTCTATGACATGCCAAGAATAGTTACTTTATTTCTGAATAGAGATGCTGTAGGCAGCATGTTAATGGAAGCTGTGTATATGATCACACCGAAGGTGTGGGATAGTATGATGAAGTTAATTATTGTTCTTTCTATCTCCTTAGAAGTATGAACGGACACACTAGATGCCCAATTCATATTTTAGCTTCAGTCTCATGTCGAAAATTTGGGGCACGTTGGTGATTGAGTGAGGGAGAAAATTATTTTTATGTGCAACAGAGGTAGGTTTGCTTGAAGTGCCTATATATTGGAACACCTAACTAACATTTTTTTTTTTTTTTTTTTGGTATCAAGTGTTATTTAATGTTCAGAATTTATGTTTTAAAGTCCACTTTTGACGTACTCACTAGTTACTCCACCCCATGGAGGAGTCTCTATAGTTTCCATGTCCCTGGGAAATAAATGAAACGTGAGGGGAAGTTTGTTAGTTTTGTAAAGCACAATTTTGGAAAGCACAAACTTTTTTACTGTATTCTGACTTAGTTGTCCAGTCTGACGATCTTTACTTGAGAATTGTAGTGCCTTGTTTTTTTATCGGGATCTGAATAGGACTTCTTGTGACATCATATGTTTTTAAAGTGGTATGTTTATTGTCATATTTGATAAATCGGAAGCAATTTTAAGATGTATACTATCTAGATTCGACAATTGGAAGATGCATATAATAAAGAATTAGTCATTAATAAGAGTTTTAAATTCAAGTAGGCGACTAAGATTTTGTGTGGATTACTGTGGAGTTGCAGCAGATACAGATTGAAAGGAATTGTACGACAGTTAACCTCACTATAATTGGCACACTAAAGAAACTCTCGTGGGTCTTTCCTAAATGTTTGATAAACACAATGGTGAATATTAAAGAGGGTCATCAACTCATCATATGTGGTTCTTTCTTTCAATTTACCAATAGGGTGTTAGCATGCATTTAAGAAGGAATATTACTGGGATGACGGTGTGCTTCATAGTTTTCAAGTATGACCTTCAAAATGGGATGAAATAAAGTGTAGACCAGTATTTTTACCGAGGGGTAAATGAAATATGTGTTTATTAGGTACACTTCATTCTTGAATGCTTACTGCAAAGTGCCTGCACGTTATGTTCACTGAAATTTTCTTATTTCCTTTGTCAGCTTACATATGCCAAATCATTTCCATGGACAGGAGAGGATCAGAAGGATGAGGTAGCCTTTTTGAACTCACTCCTCTCTTGGAAAGAAACTCGCTATTCCGCAGCGATGTCTGCCAAACGTTCCTATCAGCGTGCTTTGCACTTAGCTCCATGGCAAGCAAATATTTATATGGATATTGCTGTGGCCATACATCTTATAAGTTCTTTAGAAGGGAGCCAACAAGATGATCTGAATTCCTGGTAAGTTTTTCCTTTTTTTTTTTTCTCCCTGCTTTCTAGACTTGACTTACTAGATTCGTAGTTGTTAATTTATGGTTGCATCACCAGGAATCTGGCTGAGAAGATGCTGTTAGGAAGCTTATTACTTGAGAGTGACAATTATGAATTTTGGATGGCATTGGGATGCGTGTCTGGTCATAAAGCGTTGAGACAGCATTCCTTCATTCGGGGATTGAAATTGGATGTATCTCTTGCTTCGGCTTGGGCTTATCTCGGAAAGGTAGTTCCTAGTCTTGTGGTTTTATGTTTTAAGTGTGTCTTTATTTAATGGTCCATTCAATACTAGCGGCAACTGGGAATGAAATGGGCGTTTTTATAACTAAAATGAAATTAAACAAAACTTTAAGAGTCCTTTACATGCTGATCTCTTAGCATAGAGAGAGGTTATAGTTTTGACTTTTGAGATTGCGAACAATGACTCAGTATTTAGTTATGTTCTTAAAGAAGCAAATCGAATATTTTCACTTGAGATGAATGGGGGCTTCGTGTAGTAATATATCAAGATATCAAGATTCCTGAGTAGACATGACTAGTGCAATAATTTGATGTCTTTTTTTTGGATCTTGAATAATTTGAAATATTCCTTCAAAGTAAATGAGAGTAAATCAACACAATTTAAGTGGAAGGTGTAGTTCACATCTTCCAGGAAGCTTTGCAGCCCTTGCCTGACATTCTGCCCCTTGTAGTTAAGGTTGGAATTGAAGACTCACAACTCTTTCTATAGTAAAATTAGGCCTCCAAGTCGGCCATTTAATTTCTTATCTATGGAGGATCTATGGTTTACAGGCTCTTTCCTGTTCTGTCTTATCTGATTTAAAAACTGTGATTTAACACTGATTCATCCTTGCTGTAACTTGCATCATGACATCATATGATCTGCACTCGAAAAATTCTCATCCTTTGCAGCTCTCTCTCTGAACCTATGATAGCCTGTTTTTGTGATAGTGTACACAAGCAAAACCATTTATCCTCTACCTTTCGTGCAATCATCCTTTAATGACGAAAAACAAGCGATGCCGACAAAATGTCGTTCTCAAACATGATTAAGATTGTAATCGATTTAGCAGAATAGTTCAGTGTTTGGGTTTGGCCGTTTGGGTTTGGATCTGTGAGATAATTTGTATTTTCAGCCTTGGTTATGCAGTAGCATATCAGGAAGATTCTAGGGTTTACTAGATTCAAATAATCTGTCAAAGTCTCATTTAATGTGTCCTAGGAAATCTAAGTTGTGAGTTGTATTTCTAGTTCCTAGGGTAGCTCTAGAATTCTCTATGAAGCCTATTTAAAGGCGACTACAAACTCACTTGTAATCAACAAAACAACAAAAATCAGATTCAAAATAAAATAGAAAGAGCAGCAGCTCAAATCCTAAAATTCAGTTTCTCACCAACATACATCACAGTACAGGTAGTAGGAGACAAGAATATGCTTCAAACATCTCAATCAAATGTATACTAAGATATACTAGTCAAGATTGTATAATAACGATGCTCGAGAGAGTTTGTGAGGAACCTTGCTTGTACCAGAAGTGGTCCCAGCAGAAAGGAATTTTCAGTTGTCCGTAGGCGTAGATCTTTTGGATCTGTTAACACGACTGCTTTAAGTAAAGAGATGCTGGAACACATGATTTTAGGCTCAATCAGTCTACTGGACAATCAACAATTACATCACCTGCGAAGAACGTGGGCGAAGCAACTAGGGTGCCCCTTTTATGTGCCAAGTAAAACAAAGTATATATGTGTGGCATTAGCTGATAACGCCTCATTAGAGCAAGACGGCAAACTTCTTCACACTGTCAAATAAAGCCACTGTCAGTTTTATCATAGCTTTTATGTGAAGGATATTAACATTTGGAAACAAAAACTTAAAAGATTCTGATTACTCAGCTTTCTCTATTTCACAACCTTGTTGACAAAGTTATTTGCTAGAGTTAGATTAGCCAGGTACCAGTGTCATTAATAAACTCCTGACTAAAAGATTAAAAATTTAAGAATGCAGTTTCCTTCCTCCGAAGTTCTAGCAGCACGTTTCAGAAATTAACACTCTTCGTTAAGAGTATATAAGCTATTTAAGTCTAGTTTCAAGTTCAACAAAAGAAAAACACTACTTTTCCAGTTCCACTATTACTCTCCTCTCGATGCACCCTTTTAGGATAACATTGTTTTTAAATTGTAAACGCTAGTAACTGTGCGTAAATACTTGAACAACTGGTATTGTGAAACGCAGTGGAGTAGTGGAAGACTGAATCATTGAAACAGAGGGGAATGGATAAAGCTGGTCAGTTGGCAAACTGGACCAATCAGGCAATTATCAAAGTTACCGATAGTCCGATACCATATTTTTCTAAAGATAAAAGACCTTAAGCATAACGTTTGAACCTCGGTAGTTTGTCTTACTCTTACATGTTGTAGCTGACCCAACATTAGAACGTAAAAATATAATGTACAAAATACAAACATAAAGTCCAGGCAAATACAGAGCCTGCTGTAACATACCTCTTCCCCAAAGGACCAAGGTTCGTGATCAACAGTGTCTGTCTCGGAATGTCCACGACAAAATGGAAACATGGCACCTATACCCATCCACCTTCCAAACAATTTTGGTGTAGCATTACCAGCAAATCCACCAATATCTGGGCCTGAAAGGGGCTGTCCACTAACGCTCTGTACTCAATGTTATCAGAAAACAAACAGTATAAGCCACCCCATAGCTTTTCTTTGACAAATTTTAGAGCAAACAGTTTTATAATTGTCTTTATTATTGCGTATATATTTTCAGTCCATCCAATCTCGAGATTAGGATAAGAGAGGGAAAGGTTCAGATGGGTGCTAAAATTCAAATGAAAAGGGGGTATGAAATTCAAGTGACAAAGGTGCACATGAGAGAGGAAACATGGACAATGATGAGGGTATTTTTGTTAGTAGACTTGACAAAATAAAATGAAAAATGTAGTGAATTGGTTGGGACACCTCGAAATGGCAATTGTAAAAAACTGGGTGAGATAGAGGGAGTAATTATAACCACCACCACTGCAATAGTTGGCACAGTTACTTCATGTTGGCCATTTTCTGTTAGTTGAATAAGCTATTCAGTTGTACCCAGTGTGATTTCACAGAACTGATGGCATCTCCATTTATTTAACAGTTTATATAAGTGAAGTACTGAAAATTCAAAAACGTACATATATTTTTTGATATGTAAGATATAATATCACAAAATATATAATAGAGGTGGCGCCCATCTACAAAAAAGGACATAAGGAGGGAAATGCAAATATTTTGAATGTGCCACATGTTCCCTCCTTGATAAAGGAATGAAATCATTGAAGAAAACAGGAACTGAACTTATTTAGATGTCCTTACCAGTTGAAGTACCATTGATGCACTCATGTGAAGATGCTCCCAAGTTGAAAGGTTGTCACCCGTCCATGTTGCTGCATACCTTTGGCTTCCCATAAACCCAGCTCGAGTAAGAACAAATGGACGTTTATTTTCATTGGCTCCCTTCATGCCTTCATATGTTGATCTTGCCATTAGCATTCCATACACCTAAAATGAGATACAGTACGTCAAGAACAGGTTATTTTGTGTCATCTAAGCACAATTGTGTGGCGAGGTTGAGACATGTGAGGAAAAAACATACATTGTGGTAGAAAGAATGATTTTGGCAGCCCCCTAACTCATGATCACCGGCATGAATATTGCTCTCAGGCATTGTCTTTGACACTACCTGGCCAGGCCAAGAAACACAAAGATGTATCCAATTTACCAATTTTAAAGAGGAAAGAAGTGACCAAAAGAGTGGCACAGGCTGAGAGCATGACAAAAGACAGGAAAAACGCTACCTTAAACACCGCTGGTTCATTCATATCATTCCATATACCATCAACGCCATTGGATAGGAAGTCCTTCACCAAATTTGCCCACCATGATCGAGCATGTGATCGCGTAAAATCAGGGAAAACACATGCCCCCGGCCAAACATCACCTGATATTGAGCATACATATGAATATGCCGACTGAGCTCCTCAATATCAAGGAAGAAGTTTCATGTTGAGCTATGTAACTTTTATTAAGTATTCGAGCAGCTAGAAATAGGCATGGCATTATAATTACCCTGAACTTGAGTTTCCACTATCTGAATTATTGTGCGCAGTCTATTCTGTTTTACTATGATTTCTAGAATGGAAACAACCACGCTCAAGGGATAGACTAAGCAACTTGTGGGTCCATGGACAGCCATGATCATCAGGACCCTCATTGGGTTCTGAAATCGTTTTTTTACACATTCATTAAAAATTCAATTGAAAAAATTGGTGATCAAAAGCTTCTAGATCATGAAAAATTCAGGAGCTATTTACACACAAAGAGGAAACCATACCAACAAAAGGTCTGCCGTCAGCAGTTTGAACCCAGATGTCATTTTCAGATCCACTGTCGTAAACAAAATAACCTTTTTCTTGTTTGATTCCTGGGTCAAGCATCCAAATAGCCTTGAAACCACTTAGATGAAGATCATTCATCAGAGATTGTGGATCTGGAAAACGCTCCTGCACAAGTTTTTTAGAAAAGAAGATTTTATGTTAAGCCGGATTTTTTTTTAACCAATAATGAAGCTCCTAGAGGATGAGCAAAATCAAACTTGAAAGTGGTCAAAGCATCTAGCAGTCCAGCACAAACTGGTGAGAGGCTACACAAGCTTCGGATAATTACATTACAACACTAAGGAGTATCAAACATGCACAAGACCCAGATAGAGAACTGAAATTTTCCAAAAAAAAGTGAACAAATATACTGCTTTTTCTTATAAAATACCCCCGATAAATGACCTTGGGAACAAGGAGCTGAGCTTTGTATCTTCATTCACATTTAAAACCTGACGACATTAGTGTAATATAGTAACTTCAATTTTTATAAATTCAGTTTGTTCTGTTCACATTTAATAAAGTCATTTCCTTTCAGTTTAGCTTTCTTAAACTCAGATCAGTTGACTTCTAATAATGTCAATATATGAGAACATTACCTAACTCAAAGAGAGTTGAAATGAAGATTTAACGACTAGACTAATCCTCATAACTAAGTATAGCCAGAGCATCTTGAGCAGGATTCTATTACTTTCGCAAATGACATGACTAAGCCTCCAGATAATATCTTGCTTTTCAATGCCTCCGCTCTCACCATTACTGCATTACTCCACTACTAATGATGATTATCATACTCAACAAAAAGCATAATAAGCTTACCAGATAAAAGTTAAAACCCATCGATGATGATGCGGGAGCACCCGTTTTACATCAGATGACATCAAAGGTGCAATTTAGAAGATAAATTAAAATTAAAGAATAATCAATCAAGTCAACTTACAGGGTCAAAAGTGAAGCAACGGAAACCATCCATGTAGTCAATATCCATCCATATAACATCACAAGGTATACCTTTTTCCCGAAAGGTTCTAGCAACCTGTTGTTTCAATTTGACATGTATAAATCCTACAAAAGTTAGCATGTGGACAAGACAATAGTGGTTACCTAAACAAACATTGGATCTTAATGTATGAATTCAGTATAGAAGACAGTAAGATAACAAGGCGTCTGTTTCCGAAGATTAAGAATAAGCGAATAACTAACCTCAAGAACTCGTTTGTCAGAAGCATAGCTCCATCGGCATTGATGGTAGCCCAACGCCCACTTTGGGGGCATGAAAACAGTTCCTAGTGATCAGTGTAACAAGATATCAAATAGACAAACAACCAAGCTGCTGCAAAAAACTATTAATGGAGTTGAAAAGTGTAATTGGGATCTGTATCCTTAACTATATTTACGAGATCTAAAAGAAAAAAGGTCAAACACAAATAAGGCCACAACAAATAAAAGAGCACCCACAGGCCCATATAGAATCACGGAACCTTCAAGACGATGTCTCCATTAGCAAGGTCACAATCGCAAAGGTAAATAAGATTAGTCAGGTTAATTGTGTGATCAAAAGTTCTCTCTTTCTCTTCTCTCTCTGTTAAGAAAGGTGAAATCTTATAAGAGACTTGAACAATTTGTTCACAATAATTCAAAAGTCAGTTAACAAACTCAACTATAGGCATAATGCCACTCACTTGCCATCAAATTCACCTAGTCCTGTGCATCCACTATTTAATGTTGTCATTATACATTATACATTACGCCTTCTTTGATAGCTAATTTGAATAATTATTAGGTACAGGGAATCAAAATTATATCATTGACGTTTATTCAAGCTTTCTTAGTGACTAAAAGAGCAACAGATGGCTGCTAATGAAATACAACTAAGAAAATATGAAGGTCAACTACATAATCAAAGAGAAACTGATTGCTCAATGAAATGACATGGAAATTACCAACAGCGTGAGATAAAGAGACAAGAACATTAGTTGGGGAGGCAAATGGGCCAAATGTGATAGCAGGGTACAGCGATGCAGAAACAAATTTAATGGTGGACTGTTCCCGTAAATCAATCTGCTCAAAACAAAAGCAAAAAATGTTAAGTCGTTAATAGTTACTACAAAGCAAACATTAGCTATGTCCATTTTTGTCCAAAATTCCAAGTCTTATAAGAAAGGGCTAGAAAAAATGATTAGTCGTCCTACCTCACAGCGCCGTGTAGTATCAGCGAGCACACCC
>JAOWBH010000017.1:654534-664915 GCA_028566215.1 Silene coronaria
TTAGTAAAGTCTAACAAATGTAAGTCTAATAATTCAATGACAACAACAATTATGCTAGATATCTCTAAAAATAACAACAACAACAAAATCGTTCAACATCAGAACCCAACTAATTAAGCACAAATTGAATTACCGATAAACCCTAACTAATTAAAAAGAAATCTGGGACAAATAAGAAGTGCCTATTATCAGAGGGAGGCCCAAGCTATTCTAGGCGGCAAGGGTGGTGGGCGTGCGTTTGGATGTCATTGTAGGCAGATCGTCCGATGGCTTGCAACGATGCAATGGTAGGACGGCGACGGCAGCAGGTCGAAGGTCATGGGGGGAAGAAGGAAGGAGAAGGAGAAAGAAGAGAAAAGGATAAAGGAGGTTGAGATGATGGTGGTGGTTGCAAGAGGAAGGCGGCGCCAGATGCGCTTGGCTGGCGGAAGTGAAGAAGGAGAAAGAAGGTCGTAGAAGTTAGGGTATAATTGATTTGGGAAATGACTCAAGAAAGATAGTCAGGTTTTGGTATATGCAACGATATCTGACGGTTTTTCCATCATAAGTTATTATTTTTCTGACGGAAATTCCGTCAGAAACCCTTACTTTACATGACATTTTTTTCGTTTTAGGCAGATTATTCTATTTGACGGATATTCCGTCAGAATTGTTGACTTTTCTGACAGAATTTCCGTCGGAAAACCGTCAAATTGAATTAGCGCCAATGACCTGGTCAACGCGCCAATTTTATCCGACGGATTTTCCGTCAGGAATACTCTTCCGCTAGGAATCCGTCAGAATTCCGTCAGTTTTTCGTGTTAGCTGACGTTTTTTTTCCCATCAGAATTGGGTCGTCAGTTTTCCGTATTTTTGTTGTAGTGAAATTGAGTGGTGGTGATGCCTTTGGGAAGCATAGCCGCGGTGGGCTTGGAATGGTCGGAAAGCTTTATCATCTTCCTGATTGGTGACAACGATGGTGGTGTAGATGAACTAGAACTTCCTTCTTCGTCACGAGGGAGATAGTTAGCACGGATTCGAGCTAAATTACCGGGACTTGAAGAATAATCATGCTACTTGAAATAATTATGTCGGCTATGAAAGGTTCTCTCGGGCTCCGGATCGATTGGAAGTGGATCTCCAAGTCGGGAGGACCTAGTTATAAGACAACAAACCTCAAAAAACTCGTAAGTAACAGTCTCAAGGAACAAATGTTCCTCAAGACAAAGGAAAACAAGATAGTAATCAACAACTCAAAATAAACAACTTAGTCGTTCCCTTGCAACGGCGCCAAAATTTGATAGGTCTCGTCGCACACCTATGCAAAGATAATATATCCTAGACTTGGCTAACAAATTAATGTAGTATGGATAGGGGTCGAACCACAGAGAACGGAAGTTGTTTAATAAGAAAAGCTATGATTAGAATACTATCGAGTTCGATTTATCGAATGTTGGTTGGTTGATTGATTTAGAAAGTATAAATTATGAATTAAGCAATATAAATAAATATGTCTTGGGGATTCGGATCACACATGTGATATAGATACGGTTCATGCTAACATGGAATGCATAGTAACGATGTTTGTTTAGGTCTCATGACAACCACCTCTCGGTCTTATTGTCAACCATGAAATGGGTTCTAACGAGCTCTCGTTATGGCTAGATCATTCTGTTACATCAAGCTTAGTCTAATTCAATTCCTTGCCTCTCGACTTATAGAACGAATTAACATATTTAACCAACGATTGTGATCAATAATCAAAGGCTAACATTACAAAACAAACAAGTGATAGAAGCAAATAAACATTACTACAACATTCTAGTCAACATTATGAATATCTATCATGCATGGCTTCCCTCATCCCTAGACAATGAAATCTACTCACTCATGATGGAAGTAAAGCTAACAATACAAGAAATGACGAATAAAGACATGATGGAAATGATATATAAATGACTATAAAACATAAACTAAAACTAATGATGATAATTGTATGATAATGAAATGGCTAACGATGAAATATGTAAATGTTGAACTACTAATGATAACAAAATGTAAGAACGATGTTAATGATGAAATAACGATAAGTAAACGATATTGAGATAACGAACTAAACTAATACGTAAATGAAATGCGGAAACGGAAATGAAATGCTAGGAATATGAATTACCGAAATGAAGAACTAGAGCTTGGAAATAGAGTAATAATAATAAGAATAATAAGTACAAACCCAAAGAACTTGAACAAAATGTAAGTAACTTTGATATATGAAGAATTATTGTGAATACAAAAATGAAATGCTTAAGGAAATATTTCTGGAATGAAACTAAGGAAATGAAAAACTATGCGTAAAAAGATATGTAAAATGGTCGACCTAAGAGTCCTTTATATAGGCCCCTAGACTCGAAACGTAAAGCTCATAATGGCACCCAACCCCGATTGGGGTCGCAAGTATCCGAGTTTAATGCCATTAATTGGAGCATAGGATGTCATTCGGGATCTAAGGTTTGGCAACCTCGGCCCTCTAATCCTGATAGGGGTTTTATGTCAGAATCTTCCTTGCATTTGTTCCCAATGTTTGAGTGTATGCGACCCCTAATGATGTGTAAAATGTGCTTGGGGTTGCATCACTTGCTCCATTTCCACTTGGGCTTGATTTCGACACTTTGTATTCCATCACTTGCACTTCTTTCATGCTCGGGACTTCTTATTCTTCCCAAATCGCTTTGCCATGGTCAATGCTTGTTTCCTGTAGACTCATAATCTTCGGTGTTTGCTCAATTGTCGAGAAATAGTAGCATAAACCTTCATTTCCTACAAAATACATGAAATACAAGCAACAAACCTAGAATACGGAATTAGCTCACAAATACACTATTAATAGTGCAAAATACGATCAAAACCGAGTAATTTGAGGTAGAAATTAAAGAAAAATAGAGAGAAGAAGGTGTACCCATCGAGTTTATGAAATGAAGAAGTTGAGCAAATGTTTTGTGCTTTTTAACAAAAGCACCCTAACTTGAAAGCTATGTCCCCGGACGGGGTTGTCCAACCCCTACAGCATGGGGTTACGTGCTAGAATTCTAAATCGGCTTCCTCTTTGTCAAATGCACCTACAAATCATACAAAATACCAACTAGCCTAGAAATTGTCTATAATTCTACAAAAACAATAAATTGTTCAAAATTACAACCCATCAAAAACAAATTGTCTCAACAAGCCATAAAATGTCTCAAAATCAACAAAATAAAGTTCGGGTTGCCTCTCGAGAAGCGCAATTTTTGGAGTCTTGCTAGACTACAATGCTCATCTCTACATTCAACTTGTATCATGGGGCTCATCACCATCCAAGCTCTCATGTATAGCTTCCGTCATGTTATTCAACCAAGCCAAGCTTTTGACCGAGTACCCCCTCCGAGCACCTCTAGCATTAAGTCCAATAGCATCGTCACCTGCAAAACGAGTAACAACACGTACCTCCTCGGAATCCGTTAGTGAGGATTGAGGCAAAGAAGAAGCAATGGAAGAATCAATATCACTAATAGCAAAACATGACTCTTGTAACATTTGGCCCTAATTGTGTTGTTCTTACGAAAGGTCACCTTATCATTAGCCACCTCTAATGCCAACTTCCAATTCTTAACATTTATCAATGCACACGAGGTGTGAAGAAATGGCCTACCCAAAATGATTTGGATTTGAGAATCCTTGGGCATGTCAACAACTAGAAAGTCAACGGGAATGAAAAACTTACCCACCTTGACGGGAATGTCCTCTAAAATACCCAAAGGTTGTTTCATGGATCGGTCCGCCATTTGTAAGGTGATATTGGTGCATTTTAAAACACTCATATTAAGTTTCAAGCATATGGAAAGAGGCATGATACTTACACTAACACCTAATTCGCATTGGGCCTTATCAATGGTATATATATGCCTATAATCTTCACATAAATATTATGTGAAACCGACCCAATCAAACCCAACCCAACTCATCAAACTCTCACCATTATATATTTATTTTTTATAGGTTCTTCAAATGTATACCCTAAAATAACCACTTGTCAAAAAAAAAAATCCTGCTATTTTCTCTGCATATATCACTCTGTGCAAATGCTACAGAGCCCAAACTGATCACTTGTATATTCACTTACTCCAACCCAGAATTTGACTCCCCATATTTTAGGTAATGTTTGTTAATATTTACCCTTTCCAACATGCATGGCCGTAAGTTTAGTCCTTCACGACTCAAATCTTGATTACTAATAATTCCAAAAAATCTCCTGAATTTCTTCTTATATTCACACCAAACTCTGAATTAATTAATTACCAATTATATTGTTATTAGCATCGTGAATTGTGTGTTTTTTGGGTTAATGTACGTGATATTAATGTGATCCCATGATTTTATATGGGTTTTAAACAAAAGGGTTTTATTTTATTTTTTTTGTTCATACCCCCTCCGTTCTGTTTGTTCAATATCACAGTTTGTTCAATATATGTGATGTATATTTTAATGAAACGTCGGTAGGGAACTCAATCGAACGAAGGGAGTACTGTAAAATTTTGATACTCCGTAATTAGTTAGGAATGTGTGATAAATTTTGGAGTTTTTCTGTTAATGTGTTTATATTTTGGTGTTGTTGCAGATGTTTTGGGCATGGTAGGACACTTTGACTGTTGAACATTATTTTATTGTGTTCTGAAATATCATAAAGGGGACCAAAACTAAAGGGATCTACAAGAGGTCCCACTTTGATCTTTCCTGTGTAAGTTCTAAATTTTTTTTCTTTGGGTACTTTAATTTTCGTTTGTACTTTTCAGTTATAAGGTAATAAATGAAGGGAAAGCTTATGATGTGTTTTGTGTCTAATTTTGTGGTGCGATTTTGTATTTGTTTGATCACAAATTTTGCTTAAAACGGGTATATATGTTGTAAACTTAAAACGGATGTGTTGATGAACATGGGTTGATGTTACTTCTACAAATTGTCAAGGAAATTGCCTTTTTTTTTTTTTTTGCTGCATTGTCATTGTTGTGAACAAGTTGTGGGGTTTTAAGAGTTCATGGTTTTAGACAGCTTAAATTTGTTTTCATATGGTTTTTTGGAATGTGAACAAGTTGTGATTATATGATTTCAATTTTTTCATGCAATTATGAACCTGAGTAATTTTAATAGGTTTGGTGTAACATTCTATGAACACCATAGGAAAAAGGCTTTGTTTGTTTTGATTCCCTATGGTGTTCTTATTTTGTATTTTTGCTATTGTAGTGGGGTTCATCTGTTTCGTTGGAAACCCGCGTTTAATATGATCAATTAGCTTACTGCCTTAAAAACTCCATGACGACTAGTGAGGAAAGGGATTAGATATACGCAACCTTACCCATCAGTGATGGAAACCTGTGTTTCTCTTTTTTTTAAAAATCATACAGTACTCTTTTAACAATGTCCATGAATTTTCAGAGTTTGATTCAGTATTCATTACAAGTAGGAGCCTGAGACAAGGACATGCTCCGAGCATCTTTGTCGTCTTTTCTTCTCACCCTTCTCTTTGTTCCTCTGATTTCAATTTGGTTGCATGTTCCAATTTCGTCATATGTTTCCAAAGAGATTACCGATTGCATGTTGTGAAGGAGTATATTAAAACACTTGTCTCATATATTTATTGATTGATGTCGCATTGATTGAATAGAAAAACTGGTGCGTTTTCCGACTGTGCGCTTCTACATTTTGTTAATATGTCTCTGTGCTTAACTGTCAGTTATTTGCTTACATGGAAACATTCGTTTTTTCATTTGTATAATTGGAGGCACAAAGAAAGTTTTGAATATGACGGGTTTCGAACCAACATTCAATGACATCAACTATATTACATTTGCTTTCTCATTGTGCATTTGTTTAGTTCGGCCGTCTAGCTGTGTAACAGTCAACTTTATAACTCCGTGGCCCTTGACTGTGCATTTACCTAGTTTTTTGACCGAAAGTATAGTAAATTTCCATTGCATGCTGCATTTTGCAGGTCTGAGTTGATGGTTGCTTAAGATACGGTGACATACACCTTTATCCAATTAATACATCTAATTGTGCTCAATGAAGAATCCAAAAATTGAGAGGGCCTTCGATGCAATGAAAGCTCTAGGAATTAGTCGTGACAAAGTAAAGCCTGTATTGAAGCATCTTTACAAGTTGTATGACAAAAATTGGAGCTTCATTGAAGCAGAAGACTATCGTGCTCTTGTAGATGCTATATTCGAGGAAGACAAGGTCCAGTCAAGTTTATCACACTCATTGTTAAAACTCCATGCAACTTTATTTGGTGCTATTGCAAAAATTGAGATATCGTTTTTTGTGTAAATGTGAGCCACATAGCCATATCTATACGAATGGCCGTAATGGGTTCCAACTTTGGTCCTCTATCCATGCTTCAATGACTTTACCTGCTAGCTTTGCTGATATCTCCAAATTGTAACTTTGTGAGTTATATTAGTCAACTTGCATTTATTTGATCAATTATTCTGCCTGTAATAGGAAACTGAAACAAAGAGGAAGGCGCCAGTTGATTCCGACCTGTCCGAACCTCCATTCAAGAAGCTTTACAGGAAATCAGAGGAGGACGAGGCATCATCTACAGTAGATAGCAGTGGCAAGCGGGTGGTTCAGAAAGAGGATGACCTTGCTTCTATTTCTTTTCCAGGTGGAAGACCAGAAACTCCAGGGTTGCGCCCCGTTAAAGTTGAAAGTGTTGAAACTGAAGTTGGTTCTTGCTCTGCCATTCACAAAGGAAAAGGCAAGCTTTTGTCTGATACTATGTCCAATTCTGTGAAAATTATGTCTGAAAGAGCATCAAGTTCATCAGGCTTCAAGCGTCGAGCAAATGGATCTGGTTCTGTTCCAGTGGATTTAGAAAAGCTTCCTGATCACTATCGTCCCAAGAAACTGAGTATGCTCGACAGTGAATGTGATACTGACTTCATACCTATGCCAGGAACTACCTCAAAGATTTCAGGTTTGTTGCAATTTTTCTGTTTTTTGGAAGGCAGTTTCTATTCTTGATGGGGACAAAGACTCACTATTCTTCAACTTTTGAATATGGTGGAATTAACAGAATGGCTCACTAAATGCTTCTTGTATAGTGAACTAGCTAAGTGCGCATGTATTTTACAACGTCATTTCATTATTTCGCATACATTTAACACCCATTTGTGATTTGCCTTACGGGAAGCCATTGAGGCACTAGTGTAATGTTGTTGATAAAAAATGTACTCCGTAGAAGATTAAACTTTGGGTAAGACATGATGAAAATTCATTTTTTGGGATGAATTATAAATTTCCATACTACCATATTCAAATTCATCCCAAACTCCTGCCGTAAGGCGGCCATAATCAATACTTCTTGGACTGGTAGGATGTTTGATCAGTACCTGTTTTCTTGTAGCACTCCCTGATTTGGTGGAGGCCTCTTCGTCTGGAAATATATCTGGAAAGTCATCCCAATGTGTGGATCTTGGGAACGTTAAAGAATGTGCTTCAGTATCCAATTTCCAGAAAAATGAATGTAGACTTGATCTAGTTTCATCCCGCTCAGGAGATGTAAAACTCTGCTGCATTTCCACACTAGGCAAAGCAAATTCTAACATGGTCGATAATTGTACTGACGGTGTTCTGAAATCTGTGGAAGAAATTTTTTTGAGAACATATAAAGTCCTTGGTCCTCCTTTTTCTTTCAAGAAATTACTAGAAGACCTTTGTAATAGTTTCTCGGAATCAAATGTTGATACTGCTAACAAATCATTAATTAGGGTGGCATCCCCTGAAGTGATTAGTCAAGAACTTGAACATCTTGACGTTCAAGATGAGAAGAAATCAGAAAATATCTCACAAGTGGTTCTAGAGGGTAAGAAAAGGCAGCCCCGGCTTTTTATTACTGATATTGCAAAGGGCGAGGAAACTGTGAAAATTTCATTGGTGGACGACCACGGGAACAGGCAGCCTCCACAGTTTTTCTACATACCGAAAAATATTATATATCAAAAAGCAATGGTTAACATTTCTTTGGCTAGGATTTCAGATGAGGATTGCTGTTCTAGTTGTTCAGGGGACTGTCTGTCCTCTTCAGTACCTTGTGCATGCACCCGTACAACTAATGGTGAATTTGCCTACACCAATGACGGGCTTTTGAAGTCAGAGTTCTTAACAACTTGCCTTGTTGATAATAGGCTTGAAGTTTATTGTCAAGATTGCCCCATGGAAAGGGCTAAGAACCATAAGAAGCCCGAAAAATGTAAGGGTCATGCTGTTAGAAAATTTATCAAGGAATGTTGGAGTAAATGTGGGTGCAGCATGCAGTGTGGTAATCGAATAGTGCAACGAGGGATCTCCCGTAAATTGCAGGTGAAATTGGGTTTCTTATTTATATTTCGCAGCAATTTGTTTTACTTACGTAATTTTTTGTCCATTTTGTGCACGAACTCTTTGAATTTTTGTCCGTAGTCACGCTGTGAGGCGAGTCCAAATACTCATACAATTGAGTGAACAATATCAAATATGAATGAATTTTTTGGTTATTCTTGTGAATTTACCGCATACTAATTTTTGACAATTTCATATCTTAGATCTTTAGTTTAGCATGAAACGCATTATACTTTGTCTTTGGGATATGATACTCCGTAGAATATGTATGGGAGTTGTATGATTATGCGATTCTCAACTTTAAATGCTTTGTATTTGTCAGGTTTTTTGGACAGCCAGTGGAAAAGGATGGGGACTTAGGACCATGGAAGACTTGCCAAAGGGCACCTTTATATGTGAGTATGTTGGGGAGGTCGTTACAAATACAGAGTTGGACGAAAGAAATAGAAAAAGTAAGGGGAACGATAAGCATACATATCCGGTTCATCTTGATGCAGATTGGAACTCTGAAAGTATTTTGGACGATGATTTTGCACTTTGTTTGGATGCTACCAATTATGGAAATGTGGCTAGATTTATCAACCACAAGTACTACTTCTATCCCTTTATTGATAGATTTGCTAAAAACCACTAAAAATTATCATATATAGTATTACGGAGCATATAGGTTTTTTTCCTTGTGCGTTCCCATTTCCAGTGGAGCTAAAAGACCAATTTTTTTGGGTACTGGATTATGATGGAAGACGGTAGAAGAAATCACTAAATTGATTGCGCTTCTTTTTATTCTGAAATAACAGTGGTTGATGCATTTCTCGAAGCAATTTTTATTTTTACTCTTCTTGGAAAAACCTGTCTTAAAGTTTTATGGAAACCTTTGAGGCACGGGTAATATTACTGTTGTTGTTGATAGGTTTTCCTTTGCGTTGCTAACATTTGAAAGTTATACACAGATGTGGTAATGCCAACTTGCTGGATATTCCTGTTGAAGTTGAGACGGTCGATCATCACTATTACCATGTATGACTTTCGCTGTAATCTACACTTCTAAGTTCTAAGTTCCAACCTTGGTAAATTTAAGCATAAACTAAATTGTTCTTTATATTACCGTGCCAGGTTGCTTTCTTTACTACACAAGAAGTGAAAGCATATGAAGAGCTATCGTGGGTGAGTAAATTAATGGTGCACGATCCCTTAGCTTGTTATAACCTGAAAATAATACTCTCCCTTATTAAGTGCCCCATTTTTTAAAATTTCACTAAAACAGTGGGATCGGGTCCCTGCTGGATGTTACGACGATTACTTTTATTGTGTTTTTAATCCCAAATTGTTAATTGAATTAATCAAAGAAACAGTGGGAGTATTTGTTATGAAACTGTGCAACTGCATTATTTGTTCACTTGTTGAGATTTCAAGTGCGCGTTACATCTAGCTGTTTGTGATGGTCTGTGTTTGAAAACAGGACTATGGCATTGATTTTGATGATGAGCTTCATCCTGTCAAGGCATTCCGATGTCGCTGTGGAAGTCCACTTTGCAGAGACAAGACCCGCAAAGGTTGGGTGGCTATATTTCTTTCTTTCTGTGTTCTGTTCATCTTATCAACTTATTTTCTTAATCATTGCTTGCCTCACCTAGGAACCTCCCGTTATCTAAGCCATTAGTATGATGAACTTTTGCTACTTCCATTTAGATTTGACAAAAGTAACCCGATGCAAATGATCCGATGTTAATAATCTGACCTGCATTATACCTGAATAGGATAACCAAAAAATGACCCAAAATAAAAGTGACTTGATCCGACCTGCTTCATAATGACTTGGCTCGAAATGACCCTAATAGTTTTATCTATGTAGCGAATTGCTGAAAAACTTATTAAACATGACCACACAGACCTGAATGACCAGACTTGTGACCACTTGACCAGAAATGACCTGACCAAGATGATCCTAAATAAATCCTTACGTGTGTAATGTACATTTAAGGACCCGGAT
>JAOWBH010000017.1:665015-687763 GCA_028566215.1 Silene coronaria
TTTTTATGGGTGATTGTTGATTGTTTGTATGTTTGTGATTTGTTTGGCGTTGACTTCTTAGATGGGTTTTAAAAAGTAGTAATCTTTCTCGGTCTTTTATTTATTTATTTTTGATTTAGGGTTTGTCAGTTTGATTTGGTGATATGATTGTTTGCATTTTTATTTGAGGATATAAATGTTTTAAAGTGACTGTGCTTCTTTCATTTGTTAAGTACCAGTCATGGATTTAGTTTTCGACGCAATTTTGATCTTGGGTCATTCGGAAACAGTCTCCCCCTTACCTCGCAATTTGCGGGAGCCATTTAGGCACTGGGGTAATGTTGTTGATGAATGTTTGGATTCTCAGTCAATTATTGTTGTGATATCACTCAATCCGAAGGAACTATTATCTCCGGACATAGGAGATAGAAACGAACTGTCACCTTAACATTATAAGTATGGTTCTCGCACATTTTGAGTTTAGGGGTGAAGGTACGTGTTGGGGAGGTATGAGTCTATCTCACACTTGGGTATTGTTTGGATACTATAAAATCGGAGGGAAAGGAAGGGGAGGTGGGATTTTCCCTCCAAATCTTTCCTTTGGTTGAGGGGATATATTTTGCCATGGAGGACTGGAGGAGGGAAATGGAGGGACCCCCCCTTCCCTCCCCTCCACTTCGCTAAAATTGTCTCCCTCGAACCGAAATCCCTCTCTTCTCTTTCCCTGCAAATTTTCCTATCCATACAAAGGGTTAATGTTTGAGACCGTCTTTTGACTTTTGAGAGAATAGTTACTCCCAATTAAGGAGTGTATCTTGGAAAAATCTGAGTAAAAACTATCAGAAATGTATGAACGTTTAGCTGGCTGTTAAGTTTGTATGCCGTTTGGTTGCTGTATAAGTTGCAAAAGGTTGACATCGGTTGAGTAATTTATGTAATTGTTATAAGATGATAGACCTAGCTTTCTGTAGTTTGAATGACGTATAAGTTCCCCTGCTCAAAGTATATGTTTATCATGGCATTTGTGATGGCGCTGTAGATGTTGAAACATGAATGATCAGGATTCTATATTGACTTGTGGTTGTTTCTTTTGATACTAATTTGTCTGTTGGCATTTTTGATACAGAGCTATCATCGTTGAAGAATGGGGACAGACAGTGGTTCTTTTTCAGTCCCAGGGATAGGAAGTACCCGAATGGTTCAAGGGCAAACAGGGCTACTAGGCAAGGCTACTGGAAGGCAACAGGAAAAGATCGTACCATTACTTGTAATTCACGTGATGTCGGCGTTAAGAAAACTTTGGTTTTTTATAAGGGCCGGGCCCCATCAGGTCAGCGCACAGATTGGGTAATGCATGAATATGTATTGGAGGAAGATGAGCTTAAGAGGTGTCAAAATGTCCAAGATCATTATGCTATTTACAAGATGTTTAAGAAGAGTGGCCCTGGTCCTAAGAATGGTGAGCAGTATGGAGCTCCTTTTAGGGAGGAGGATTGGGCTGATGACAATTTCTTAAAAAACAAAAGCAACTCTAACCTTGCAAGTGTTGATCAACAGGTGGACAATCAGAATGTCTCTCTTGCCGAGACTTGTAAAAATGCTCAAGTAAATGTCTCAGAAACTGGTCTTGATATGCTTTTGAATAATACAGTAGATGATTATGCGCAATGGCCTGTGAATCTTGACGACTTTGAAGAGGCATTATCTCAGGTGAGGAACTATCTCGTGTCTTAGTACCATGTTTAGCTAGATCTGTGTTTTTCTGTATGCCAAACTTTTTGCAAGTGGTGGTTGGGTTTGCCAGTATTCACAGGACTGCCTCAGTGAGTCGGTGTCCCTGTTTGAAAGTGTAAGGTAGGCTCTGTGGATAGTTCAAAAATGGTAAACTACAAAAATATGTCAATGATCCCTTCTCACTGAAATGTACGACAGCCTTCACTGTTTGCTATAATAAAATACTTCACTCTGATAAATATAACATACTTACAGATAATTGGGGCCTCCATAATCTGGGATCCCTGTTCGTAGAACCTAATGGAAGTTGTTTGATGGCCCTGATTATTAAGCTTGCAATACTAACTGTATGTCTGTAATTCCTTTGCAGTTGCAAGGTACTGAAGACACTCTTGTCACCGCAAATGCAAGAGCTGCTGAAGCTTTGTATGGCGAGCCTTGTATGACACATACTCTAGGCCCCCAGCAGAATAATATGAATTCGAATTTCAGTGCTGGACAATCGTGGGACGCAACTGATGTTACTTCAGCTGTAAATTCTGACTTTATGCCTGAAGGTACTTCCACAGTTCATCCGTTGTATGCTGATCGAGAATTAAGTGTGGATGATTTTCTGGAGATGGATGATCTTCTTAGTCCAGAACCTGGTCAAGTTCCATCAATTCAAGCCCAACCCGCTATCAACAATTATGAGGACGGACAGTTGAGAGATGATGATGGAATCAATCTGTATTATGATGCTGACCTCTTTCTTGGTGGTATTGCTGTTAACAATCAAACAATGCCCCCAGCTCAGTATCCAATATCACAGGAAGAGGGTTTTCTTAACCAGGATGGTTTTTATCCAGATGATATTTCTACTTTTGAAAATGAGACATGGAGTTATGCTACTAATTCTTATCTTCAGAACCCCACTGAGGATGTCCGGAGCACTATGCCTGTGCAGTCGTCAGGTATATATTTGCAGTTTTCATGTTGACATGTCAACAGACCCTCTTACAATCAGCAGATATAAAATCAACAGACTCGAACTATTTTTTGATATGCTCAATAATCAGTATGTATCTAGCTTTAGCTCGTAAAATCATTGGGTGGTGTTTCTAGTTATCTGAATTCAAAACTCTTCAACATTAAAACAGCCTTCCCTTACAAAAAAAGTAAGAAAAAAAATTTCTGATCCACAATTTTCCGCTCTGTGCTCTTAAACCTTACCTTAGGTTTTTTTTCCTTTTTTGTGTGTTGCTCAATTGGAGATTGGAGGCAAAAGGTGTTTTGTTGTGAGTGAAATAGAGGACTCTTAGAGAGCTGTGCTAACAATTTTGGATTTGAAAATATTTGTTAATGCTAGAGTTTGTGGGCATGTTCAGGTGTCGTATATACTGGTATGTCCGAATGTCTCACCACCGAATCCAGTCAAAACCAGAATGAGAAACACAGCCAGCAAACTCAGCCGTGGTTAACATCAGCGCTATGGTCATTTGTGGAATCAATACCTGCTGCCCCGGCATCGGCCGCTGAGAGCGCTTTAGTGAACAAGGCTTTTAAGAGGATGTCAAGTTTGAGTCGCATAAGAATTAATTCTAGAAGTACTGTCACGGTTACAAGTGGCGCCGTCAAGTCTGCAAGTGTAGGTGTAAGAGGCAGGTTAAAGGGATTCTTCTTGTTCTCATTTTTGGCTGCCTTATTGGCTGTATTTTGTGTGTTTATTGGTTCACAGTCAAACCTTTTTGGGAAATTACAGTGCTGTAAGAATTTGTAGTTGGGTTGAATCCACTATATTGAGTGGATTTTTATAGGTATATTAATATTATGCAGGTGGAGAGTGAACCTGTCCTGAAGCTGTTTTGGTGTTGTACATATTTAATTAACACTATCTAATGTTACTTGATTACAATTGGCATTCACTCTTCTGTGACTGTCCTATTTGTTTCTGTACCTTTTTTTAGTGTATATAGCTTCAAAACTAACCTATAACACAATAATTATGGTTACGTAGGTAAATCTATAGGTAAATTTTGAATACATGTTTAGTGTGTTCTTGAAAGTAGACTGTCAACATCACACACCAGTTGGATACTTGATGTTGGAATCAGCTGTAAATTGAACTTGCATGGTCAGTCATAAGTGGTCGCGCCTCTCTCCAAATGTGGTTGCACAACAATTTACAAAAGTGAAACAAGGTAAAACGAGAGAGTACGGAGGTGTAGCCTGTGTAGGTGGTGCTCAACAGCCTAACGAGAGGCAATAGGGGTTGGGCATGATAGGGAATTACGGATGTGCCTAACGACACAGTTGTTCAGGTTGAAGAACCTCTGACATTGTGAATTTGTGATACTGTGGTCGGAAGTTATGTTTAGTATTGAAAGGCAAAGCTCCATAACTTCATACCCCGAGTTAAGGCAATAAGGGTAAATCACTAACTCAAAATAAACCAGTTACATAAATTGAGAATTATTAGTCTGAACAATGCATGCAATAATGCACATAACCCTGTTTGTCTCAACTCTCAAGGGCTTCCCAAATTGCAGGGTAAGGGTTGGTAACAAACACTGGGTCTTTCATTATTAGCCATAATGAAATTTTTATTTGGAGATGATCCATAACCATAACGAAAACACATCGAGTGTGTTATTTCATGGTAAAAATAAGCATACCATATTATTAAGCCATTTTGCTTTATTATATTGTCATCAATAATAGCTGGTTATATTACACGTGGAAATAATACAGAGAAACAATAATCAGGATATGGACTTCAACGAAGATCCTCTTTGAAGAACAACACAAGTCGCCAGCAAACTCTTGAAGACGATAATGTCAGACGTCTTGAGAGAGCCTGCAAAAGCCACCGCCCAAAAAGTAAATAAATAAGGCTTTATGTAACTTTGCAGGCATAAAAATGCAACTCGTTGGGAGAAAGCTTTCAACGTACATGCATCTTAGGTACAAGTTTCTTTGTCCTGCTCCAGACAAGCTTTGATGAAGTCGACTACAACTGGAACCAGTTGGTCTTGATGCTCAGTGTAACTATGATTAGCACCTTGTATGATGTGTAGCTTGTGATTTGGTATTACTTTGGCAAATTCATAGGCGTCTTCAACCGGGATGATTTCGTCAGCAGATCCGTGAACTGTCAGCACCCTGAGAATGAAACTTCAACAATAAAAACAATGGCTGCAAAAATGTACATGAATGGGTCACAACCTGTGTCACCCAATAGTTTGCGAATTTCTTCTGTCTACACTCTACCCCATCCAGTAGTTTATGTTTCCTTTTTAGGCATGTTTTATGCAGCGGAGAATGAGTCTTTCCTTATACTTGCACGTATTTACATTAGAAACTAATCCAAACGCGTCTTTCCTTATTAGCCCACTTGCACGTATTTACATTAGAAACTAATCAAAACGCAAACGTGGAATGATCCAGGAGAATTGAATGTATTTCATGAAGAATTGAAGATATCTCAAGGTGTATTATAGATCCATTGAATTCATCTTTTCCTTTTTCTTGGACTCAAAAACTTATATGAGATGACTAACACGTGAGACAAAAAACCATTGGGAAGAGGAGCTTATGTATACTATCTACCATGGTATTTTATTCAGGTACCATCACAATCAGTCTCGGTTAACAACTGCACTGATCGGCCAATTATTTAGAAAAGTCATTTATATATCAGAAAATTTTGGCACGGTCAGCTAACATAGATCATACATTTATGTATCAGCCGATAATAAATTATATACAGTCACTGGAAAAAGTTGAGCTCAATTGCTTCTATATATAACCACAAGTGACAAGACACTATATATAATTATATATATCACGCATAAGTTTGTTTTCTGTACAGATGAGTCAATATGACTGCATCTAATATACCGAGAAAATGCAAGCCACATAACGACAAGAGTCTTCATATTCATAAATGATGATGGTTTATAAAATCACTTGTAGTTCCCAAAAGGCCAAAAGTTTGTTTTGGGTTGCAGAAAACAGTTATGCAGGGGATTATATGAGAATGATGATCTTTGCATATGATCAAATTTGAAATTATGATAAAGATCACATATGGCCATAAGGGTAAATGGGACAATGTTAATAGTTTCCGTTTCTCAAACCTGCATTCTTTATCAATCTCAAGGCTTGCTTCGTGCATATCTGTATTCCAGCGTTCCATCAAACTTTCGTATGTCACACGGTACATAATCGTCCCTGCAACATATTAAAGCACTGTAAGAGCAAATTTATGAAGACACAAATCAGCATCTATGAATGAAATCTAGTTAAGCACTATTTGTTAACTACCCGTGTATCACATACACCTGCGCGTCACATATCTACACAGCAAATGGCACTAGTTGGATTCGGCTATTTCATCAGAATATATTTTTTTTTTTTGTTTTTCTTAATGTATCATATCCACGTGTGAATGTCAAGTATCACTGTATCAAATATAGCACGCGGATACATGAGGTAATATGAAATGTCAGAGTAACAGATTTTGAGGTAAAAATGATTTTCGTCACATAAAAGAGGCATGCTCGACACTTCTACAGTTCTACCTACACAATGTCAGTATGCAGCTAGGTTACTCCGATACTTCACTTAGTTGCCGTATCCCTTATCCGATACGTATCGTGTCGGATACGATACGACACTTCGATACTTAATTTTAGACCAAAATATCGAAAATTCGGCACAAAATAGCCGTATCCGATACTCCGATACGTATCATGTCCGATACTTGCACACGTGTCCGAGTAACATAGGTCGTAACTGACTCTTGGACATCAAGGAAATAACTTAGCTGCCAATCATGAGAAGCAACAAATATTAGTGACAAATGAATGCAACCATGCCCAAGGATGAATATATTGTCTAGCCCACAAATGCTCTTATTGGTGAAATGGAGAGGCACCTACAACACTTATGTTCAGTAAGCAGTTGTCAGCTACGCTAAGTTGTTGAGGGGGGACTGATGAATTGGGTTTATAACCCCTCATAATCAAAACTGTTCTTATGGCTCCTTTTACACTATGCAGAAGGGAATTCTCTCAATTTGCACATCCAAGGCTGAGACAAGAGGGCAATTTCTGAAGGCAAATAATTCTTAGCATGACCAACACCTTTTGAAAAAGGCAATAATTCACTCTTCTATTATCAATAATTGAGTATAGAAATTATGCATATACTAACCTGTACCAGTCCTTTCCTTGTTTCCAGTGCTTTCCTTTCTTACCAAGGTGAGGCAATCTAGAGAGATAATTTTCAATAAGATCAAGAGTTGCTAAGCTTTGGCTAAAAACTAGGGCTTTGTCACCCACTTCAGCACTCTTGGTTAAAATGTCTAGTAACAACACCATTTTGCCACTATAGTCAATCTCTTGGTGATTATGCTGATTTAAAATATTATCCCACCATCCCTGCACAGAATTCAACAATCGTACAACCATAAACAAACCAAGTTGAAAAAATAAAGTAAAACAGCAGAAGCACCAGTAGAGGCAGTGGTTCTGAGTTATATCAGAATTATAGTAAATCCCCAACCTCGTGAAGGAAACTTCTGACACTTTTTGAAGAAGTTGATTCAACTTTCGCCTTATCTGTCATAATTTTCCAATCAGCCAAGATAATTAAATCAGCCAGGAAGTCGCATCAACTTAATGAACTTCATGCATTACAATGAAAAATAACTAACAACATGGAAAGAATAAGCCAATAGTGAGTCGCATAAATTTGTGTCAGATATGATAGATGACATGATGATTCCAAGGTATACTTGCACAATTTTAGAATGTACTTTTTCATTTCTCCCTGGTACTATGGTAAGAGTATTAGATGACCGTTACATTGCAAGTACAGCAATGGTCGTGAATCGCTGACTTGCTGTTGCTACATGGTGGCACGACCAACACCACAGGTTATCGCAGCTTGTTATTATCTCAGTCATATAATCTGTGACAGTCTAGTCCTTTACAGCCCACATCGGTAAAATATCTGCTATTTTTGGCAGCGTTTTATGCACCAGAAAGATCAGCAAAGAAGCTGAAAACCTACATAATGGCCGATATTTAATACCATGATTGCTACCATGAAAATGTTTTATGCAAATTAATCACAATCACAAGCTATCATTGCTATTTGCTACTCCGTATCATATAATAAAGCTAAAGATCAATAGTTAAGGTCCACTGGACATACAAACTATTACTAGTTTTACTACCATGAGCACTGTAACTTACAATGATACATGAATAGTCCCATAAAAAGACAGTCTTAGCCAGTCCTTGCTTCTTACGGTAAGTAAGAGGGGCTTTTAGTGCAAACATATTGACGTGGGCTTTTTACTTAACAACTGACACTCTAAGTCTCTAACCTTCGGAGATATGTCAGACAGCTTCACACAGGAACTGGCAATCACACATTACTAATAAAGACTGCAAGCAATGATAAAGGCATGCAACCTCCAGTACATATTGTGTTGAGGTAACTTAACCTAAATTGAAGAACAGAAAAAGCTCCCAGTATAGGCATATATACTGAGTATTAATTAAATAACCTACCTCCATTTACCGCATTAAAATCCATATTTTCATCACTTGAACTGGCATCAGGGAAACAATTATCAACAACGTCTTCTCGTTTTCCATACTCTCTCTCCTTCATCAATTGCAAAATCCAAGGATGGTTGCATATCTATAGAAACAAAGGATATCATTTGCCTATGAAAACAGCAGTCATCTAGCATAGCAAACAGTTCTGAATAATGCTATTCTGGCATGGATCTATCTTTCCATATTTGTAATTGTTTTCAATAGGAGTACATCATAGATATCGATATAATCTATCAGATATTGAAATTTCAAAAAGAATAACTAATACTAAGACAGCAATAGGTTACTGATAAGAATGATCACACCTAGATTAACCCGGCCCAAGTTAAGCCATACTATGATTTCAAATTTTTTGGCTACCAAAACACCTTTAATGCATTTCAATTTGATATCTTCTGTGCCTGGCGGTACAAGTTACACCTCTGCTAAAACAAGAATGTTAGTTTTAGTGTGACCAAATAAAATCTTACCTGGGCTAAGGCCTGGTAGCCAGCGAAACAATGGTTCTTCTTTACTCCATCACAGGAAGACTTAAGATTCGTGAACCCATGGGCGTCAAGAAACTTTTTGTAAAGCTTTCTTTGTAACGGAGAAAGCTTCACTGATATGACAAACACAGTTTTAGGAGGCAAGTCCTTCTTAACCACACTCATGTCCATTCTTTGGACAAAACCTTTTAATTGTTCATACAGAATATGTGATCTCTGATTCATTATTCTAACATCTTCTGCGGTGGAATTTGCATGTTGGCCATTCTCTATAGGATTCTGAAAACTGTATAAATTAAAAAATGTCAGGAAAGGCCATAAAATATTCAAAGAAATCATCGAAAGAAAATAATTAAAGTAATACCGATTACGAAATTCATGCATGCTTCCTAGGAATCCTTCTCTTACAAAATCAACCATCTGTCCGGACAAATAACATTATTATATAACTAATACCACAATATCCAGCAAATATTTCAAGTAATGAAAGATGCACTAACACAGTAATACTCCATAAGGTTGTTCTGAAGAGGGGACCCTGTCAAAGCAATGCGTCGCTGGCACTTCACTTGCTTCAAAGCTTGGGTCGTCTCCGCCATGGTGTTCTTTATCATATGTGCTTCATCACAGACAAGAATATCAGGCCCTTCCTGAAAAAGAATAGACATGATCTCAGGCTTTAAAAGTAGCCAGTACAACAGCCAACGAGAAAATAAAGAAATAATAGTTCACTGGCCACACTAAACAGAATATGGTTCAGCATTATATTTGGCATATCTCCACATTAAAATTTGATGCCTGTAAGGCAACTAAATCTCGAATGGAGGAGTCAAATCAACCTTAAAAAAATTTCATATTGATAGAAGGTTGCCCGGGTTTAACAATTATATATTTATAATTATCGTACATAGCGGCCTAAGTCCCTCTTACCAGGATAATCCTCTGTAATTTTAAAAACAGGAGAATTGTTCATATATACAACCAATATACCACCCGTCAACTCCTCGCAAGTAGAAGCGTTAAGAATCATCAAGGAATGCAGCTAACGAGTAAAGTTGTTTCGAATAGGTTTTACTTCTTACTTATGAATTTATGATTGCCCATTCAAGAAATTCACAAACATAGTGATAGGTTTTCTTCATTGACATAGTAAAAACCTAAAGTCCATTATAAGAACAACTTAACAAGAGCGTATTCTCAAAGCTCTCATAGGAGACATGTTTGAGATTTCATTCTTATATAGCAACAGTAGTAATAATAATGCTAACTTGGAACGGTAAAAAACATATACTTCGAATATACCTGAAGGGCACAGCAGATTTTGGTTGCTTCATGACTCTTCACATTCTTTGCAAGCGATAAATTTCTAAATGAATTATAGCCAATCAAGAACACCCCTCCCTTTTTTCTCCACTTCATTAGCAACTCGGCTCTCTGCTCCCTAACCAACACACATTTCAGTGGTGAGAATGTTTACAATAAGAATGATGTTGTCAGCTGAGATTGAAAGTTGAGAATCAAAAGTATGAAGTTTAAACCTTACGGCGAAGTCCTAAATCATCCCATAAACAGCTACCAAACAAGACCGCTAAATTCCCACCAACAAATCAAGAAAGTAGTTTCTTATATAGGTAACATAAAATGGTAGACAAATGACCTTTTTTTCACACACCAATTATTTATAATTTCAAATGACAAATGTTACATGAGAACATTTCATCACCTAAATAAAATCCATAGAAATTAATACTTCACTCCTTAGCAGGAAAGCGCCTGTCATCCACCTAAAGATAGCCAAAACTAATTCTTTCCTTCCAAATTCGATGGTTGATTCTAAACAATAAATGCCACCATATAGCCATCAAAGCCAGCTTCAGCATACGGATATTGTACAAATAATAAAGCATATTTAAACTAATTTATTTATAAACAAGAAAATTGGAATATAATCACAAGCAACTGAAGCACGTACAAAGAATGACAGTACATCGCCCAAGCAAAAATTCCCAACAACAAATACTACAGCAGGTAATTAGCAGTCTACAACAAAGATTAAGCAAGAGAGAAAAACCTTGGTTTATCCTCCAGCATATAAACACGAAGAGGTTGGAGTTCGGAGGGCTCCCACTTCATAAACTCTTGCCGCCAATTGTGAAGCACGTTTACGGGTACAACTATCATTGCAGTCCTCAGACCTAAATCAACACTTCTCATAGCTGTGTATAAGAAGGCTATGACCTGCGAAAGAACGTGTCCATGAATATGCAGGTCATAAGATTATGAAGGCACATTTTAAGCTAGTTATCAACAACTCCCAGGGTATTTGCTACAATGATCCAAGGCACCAAAATACCGCATTACAGAGTTCTATAGGATCAGAGACATAGAACTTTCAACATAGACAATAATAGAACCGGAAAAAGGCATAGAAAAGAAGGAATGATTATATGACTAAATGATACTACCTGAAAAGTTTTGCCAAGCCCCATTGTATGAGCTAAAATGCAGCCAAGGCCTTTATCACCAATCTTCACATTTCTGATGGACTGAATGATGTTTTCCCACATAAAGCGAATGCCTGAGACCTGGAACAATAGTTAATCAATGAGTTCACTGAAAACTCAAAACATAATCAATGGTTACCTTCCCTAAACTTCTAATCTAAACATGATACTATGTCATTTCTGGCCAAATAAACGAGAGTGACTGATTATACCTATGGCACCTTTCTTATTATTCCTTTCAAATGACTCAACTCTTCCCTCCCATTTACATCATTAGCAGAACAACACAATTCCTGTTACTTCATTACCTTCACATTCTAAATCCTTCAGCAACTTATCTTCAACAGACATCAATAGCTCCATATTTAAGCACTGTTTCCAAGCGGCATTTGAGGGACCTCTTGGTACACTCATAAAAAGTCTACCCATAGTAACTTTCAGCTTTTTTGGAAATTAAAAATTTGCGAACCCCAACTTTTATCAGAGTAGATTAATATTAACTACCTTTTATGTTCCCAAACATCAAACTTACCGCCCTTATGATTCTATTTTCCATTTTTCCCAATTAATATTTACTCTCTTTTAGAAATACTTTCCAAACTACAAACTATAAGGAGTAGAAATCCATAGCCAATGTTACTCTGACTCGTCTAAGTACTGGACACAACACGGTGTAGGCGTATCAGATACGGCTATTTTGTGCGAAATTTTCAATTTTTTGGTCTAAAATGAAGTGTCGAGGTGTCGTGTTGTATCGGACAAGATACGTATCGGATATGCGATAAGGCAGCCGAATGAAGTGTCGGAATAACATAGTCCATAGCTACATATACAAATAATCGTAGTGCAAGTGGCCCATAGAGAGAATAATAAAGATGGGCCACTGTATTTAAAAGGTATTAAAACAACCAAATAGTGAAAAATGGAAGGTATTTGGAAGACAGATGTACCTTCTTTTCCTGGCTTAACTAACTCTAGCTTACTTCCCTCCCTCTACTCTAATATCCAGTTATTCAAGTTATCACGCTCTCTCAAACAATCTTCACAAATTACCACTCAAAATTCATAACACACTCTCAACTTATCTCTCTCTCTATAATCTCGGTTATTCCCCCCTAATTAAATCAGACCATAAGACAAGACATAGAATCTTGTTATAAAGAATGGTGTACATAGTAAAACCAAATATGGTCAATGTCGCAGCAATTACACTGGGAATAAAAATAAGCCAAAGAAAACTGCAATGAACAAAATAAATTAACTCATGCCCCAATGAATACATAATATAGTGCATAGATGGCTATATCTGACAAGAAGACACACAAAAAATTCAAATACTGAAGTAACCGACATCATACTGCATATATACCTGATGTGTTTTCAATTTGGCAGAAATACTTGGAGGTATCCTTACAGCATCTTCACCTTCCTCTCTAACAACATTCACAATGAAACCAGTTGAGGCGTCACCGAGAACTTCAGAGCTAGCATCTTCAGGTAAACTTCCATTACGGGAGGCATCATCCATCATCATAGGTATGCCTGAGAATTGTGCTTTTAAAGACTTCAATCGCTCTTGACGTTCCTACACAAGTCCAGAAATAACAAAATGTATTTGAAAGCAAACAACAATAAAAACCAGAACACAGAATAGTTAATTGATTTTATGAGGAAGAAGTCCAATCATTTAAGGAGATAATCCACCCATTCTAACATGAAGGCAGTACCTTTTCCATGGCAATTTTTCTCTTCGTCTCCTCTCCAAGTTCAGTATCGTCAATTATCCTTCTAATTTTCTTTTTCTTTGACTTGCTTCCACTGAAAAATTAAAGCGATGATTTAATTGACAGCAGTAACACACCGTATAAGACAAATCAAATACAATTTCGACTAACTACTACAATAATAAGCAACTTTCCTCCCGAGTAAAGAGCAGGTGGTTGGATGACAAACAGAAATGTAAGCATAACTGTCAGTGAAACAGTGAACCCTTAGTCATAATTTTTATTATGACATGACTGTAAGCAGAGCATAAATAGGTTACATAGAGTTTGAATAATCAGAGATAGCAAGCATATTAACTAATGGCTTCCAGTGGGCAGTATTCCCAAAGGTTTGCATACAGTAAATAAACTGAAAACTGGTCATAATTCCCCACAATCGTTCATCGATATAAATTATTCTAGATGCTGTTTTAATAGTCTAAATCATTCCAACATCGGTTATAAAGCTGATTGTAGTTGAAAAGCACAAAGAAATACGAAGTATGCAGTAGCATTATCGTCTGTATGGATCATGAGAAGGTGAAAGACGCAACACATTTCTGTCACTCACTAGAGAAGAAGATCTTACAAAGAGCGAACCCTCAACACCACGAATAGTGAAAAGTAAAGACATAATTAACAGCCTACACGGACACAAATTATTTAAGAAAATGAGATATAGTAGAAGCCAAAGACTTTATTCAGAGATCAACGTACCTGGCAGAAATACCAACGTCATCATCTGAAATATCTGTATCACTGTCAGAACTAGAACTTGTTGAATCTTTGGAGCCAATAGCTTCTTCAAGGTCCAAGGTCAGCTGTTGCAGACGATCGGGAGAACAGCAGCAACACCGCCATTCATATGGTTTTGCTTCTGACAAGCATCCCTCACCAAGGTTCCTCTTTATACATGTTTTACAAAAGTGAAGTTGACATGATATACAATTTATTAAATCTTCATTCCTTCCGCACCATCCACAATAGCATTCCGTGCAATCAATATCCTGCCATGTATTATAATGAATGGACATCAATACTCAAAGATGGTCCCCACATATCTCACATCCTCACCCAAACAAAAACACGAGAAAGTGATTAGCAAAATCTCATCCGTGCAATTTTTTTCTTCACTCAAATGCAATAACTAGTCATATAAAAGCTTTCCAATACGATGCTTAAACCTTATCAAGTTTCAACTCACACTTCACATATGCTAGATCAGGTAGATTAACCTTCAGTTTTTCTATAAGAAAAATTGCTTATAGATCAAATTCAAATTTTCACCTTCATCTTTTCCTCAATGGTACATTTGCACATCTCGCAAGCAATTACTTTCATCAGGGGATGCTGATGTACAATCTTTGTTAGTTTACCACAAACAGTGCAGTGGAACTTTTCGCCCAACTTCTGGGAAACTGGCTCAACATTAATGGGTTGAACATCATCTTCATCAGTTGTAAGTTGGTTCTTCGGTTCACTGCAATCAGTCTCACTAATATTATCTGTAAAAGTTTGAGCTTTATCACCACTCTCATTAATGCAAGTCCTGGCTTTCTTAACTCCATGGTTCATCAACTCATTATCATGTGAACGCTTAACACCCTGAGTAAGTTCGGAAGAACCATCGTCACAATGCCTTCCTTCACTAACAGCGTCATCAAAAGGTTCACCTGAATCATTCAGATCTTCACTAGTGTTCCCCCTAACATTCTGCTGATTAATAACCAAAAAAATGTAAGCAGAAAGATACAGGGAAAAAAATACAAATGTAACATACACCACAAGTATCAGAACACATTATGCCACAGCCACACATCAGATTCAAAAGTACTTAGTGTGCCTCATCAGATTCTTATTTCTCTGTCAATAAGAGCTCAACTTTTATTTCCAAAAACGCTTTATGAACAGCGTGAAACTTAACAATGAACAAACCACAATAGCACAAGCAAAATGGTCCATGATCAGCTTGTTTTGTGAACTTACAATCTCCTGTATTCATAAGCTACATAATTCATAATAAATTCTCAGTTGGAATAGCAAGAACATTACCATACTGCCTAAAAGGCTCCCCAAAGTTGATTATAGGATTGGATGTACATAATACACGGTCTTACCCATGCGTCAAAAACACACAGATGTTAGTCCAAAGAAAATGACAAATGCATCAAGAGTTAAGTTTCATCAATTGCTCCTAATATGAAAGCGTAATCAATTTAGTGAATCATTTTACTTTTTTACGTCGTATTCCAAAGCCAAAGAATACTCTCTGCCGTCGTTGGAAATTGAAAGTAATAGTTGGGATTTTGCAATAGCCAAAAAAAGGAAAAACCAAAGATACAAATTACAATAAAGACTTCCTCAGCTTTAACACAAAATTAATCAGCCACCAAGTGTTCATTTCAAATATGTACTTGGAAGTTTGAGACAAGGAATGAACAAAGAATGAAAATAGAAACAAACAAGCTTATTAAACCTGTTTACTCCTCTTTCTACGCCTTCTTCGTTTTAATTGGAGCTGCAGCTTCTGCTCAACGCTCATGTCATCTTCTTCTTTGACCTGCTTTCGATAGACATGATACGTCATTACACAATCATACCCGCCTATAATCAAGATGTATTCTCCAGACATTTAGAGCCTCTTACTCACTGCCTAATTTAGCTTACTCTAAGTTCAGCTTGTTTTTCTCCTCATTTCTCGAAATGAATTTTGCAAAAAACGGTGCAATAGAAAACAAAAATATATTAATACTTCCATTTCTACGGATTACCTATATAATAACGACACGAGCTTTGCTTCAAGGACTTGCACTTTTGGGAAGAAGTCGAGGACCATAACTTATGTTTTGGACAGAAATATCCTAGTAAATATGTGGAAAATATCCTACTAATTAGTGTTTTCTAAAGGAAGATAATTAGCTTGACGTTTCTTCCAGAAATACTTATGGACTTTCGAGGACAAATAAAAAGTAGTAATAACCAATTCTGAGACACATTGAAGAGATGATTATCTGTATAATTAAGAAGAAAAATTTATATAAGAACTTATATGTATCAAAATTTAATAGATTTTAAAAATTTCCCGAACCCGATAAACGCGCTAAATATACTTTTATACCTACAACTTAACTTGAAATATAGTATGTAAGCAAAGCAATGAGGTTATATTTGTAGAAAAAGTAGCGAGAGGTTCTTACAAGAACCAAATAAAAGTTTGGTCCTTTGAAGCAAAATTTTGTGAAAGTTTAGGTCCTTAATGTGGAGTTGAGTGCATCTCTAGTGATGTTAATTCGCAGTGAATGAGAATCAAGCTTTCCTCACAATGCCACATGTCTGTTCTATAAACTAGAACAACAAGCTTGACACTGTTCAGGCCTCAATGCCTCATCCTCATGGTACTGTGGTGCAAATGACCACACACTGCATAACTTGAGAAGCAAGTAAATGACATAAATATTTGGACGGGCAGTCTCAGTCTCATAAAAACAAGCACTTGAATAAGAAACTATGAATGACAGATGAACCTTTTTATAATTTTTCCTTTGCGCTTCAGAAAGTTCCAATTCTTTCTCATTAGCAATAGCATCAGCAACAAATGGATCACTCGAATCATCATCGATGTCATCAATCTCCTCAACCTTAAAAAAATTCAATCAAAAAACGTGTGCAATGCTACATAAAAAACCATGCAATTATCAGTTACCAAATCTACATCTAGCATAGTTGCATGGGTAAGAATGATTTACCCACGTCTTTTTCCCTCATTAACATATCACAGATATAACAGCAAAAAGGGATAAAATGAGGAACTTAGTATAATGTGCTTGGAAATGTTGGAATACAAGAATCCGAAATTTTCCAGGGAAATCAAAACAAAAGGAGTTAGCAAAAGATGTGAAAAGAGAGGAGAGAAAGACCGTGAACAGCTAAATACTGGCCAAACAGGCTAAATAACAGTCAGGATCCCGACAGTTCTATTTACGACTTACGAGCAAAATGTACAGCCAGGCTCCAGTTATTACTAGAACCTGAACAAAAGAATAGGTCACCTAAACTGATAAAATTGACCTAAACCATAAAAAAACACAATAAATTGCTTGCTACTTATAGGTCATGACCTGAAGCCTGAAGGTGACATAGACCAATCGCACACACGCATCAGAAACGTCTAATCAAACAAACAAGGTACATTACCTCATCCACGCCAGGAAACTGAAGTCCCAAAGCTGCGGCTTGTTGAGGAGTACTAGCCAAGTATACTGAAGCCCATTGCTTACTGCCAAAAGCAACCTCCTTTGATGAACCCTCACTGAACACCTTATTAAAAGAGCTCCAATCCACATCAACATTCTCAGTTAACCCCTCGCCACTATCTTCAGCGGCTATTTTTTTCCCCAGGTATCCACTAGCACCTT
This sequence comes from Silene coronaria, assembly GCA_028566215.1. NCBI lineage: Eukaryota > Viridiplantae > Streptophyta > Magnoliopsida > Caryophyllales > Caryophyllaceae > Silene > Silene coronaria. The sequence continues at coordinate 682,513 of JAOWBH010000017.1, forward strand.
CCTCCAGAATTTTACCATGTTTCCTGTGATACCATTACATTTGATCAGCTGTTAACCAAAACAAGCCCAAATATGTGTCAGTTGATAAACTCATAAGGCTAAAGGTGAGTACGCACTTTCTGACAGGCCTTACTGTCTGAAGCTGCATTTCAGCTTCTTTTATTGACTCTACAGCTTCTCCTGCAATCTCAGACCCTACCCAATGTGTCCTTTTCTTCCATGCTTCAGTGCAGCAACCATTTGGGGCCTTGCTTTCAATCCATTTATAAATGCTCGGTAGATCAATACCAGCACCATCTAATTGCTCCTATAGAATCAGCGATGAGCAGCCATAAAATGCACAGTGAAAAGCATATCATTAAACATATTCAATAAGAGACGAGAGCATAATTTTGCATAGGATCCTGCTTTGAAAAATTTTAAAAATCTCTGTGATCAATTAAGTTTACGGCAAAAATGTATGTCAGTTGTGAGCAAACTAAAGTCAGACTATACAACTTCGCCGGCTCTTGCTTGTTTCCAGGACTGTTGATGAGTTATGAACAAATTATTTAGGCAGGGAGAGGAGCATATAAATGCTCTCTGAAAATATGCAAATGCAGGTAACTATGCAAGTGGTATTCAATACCAGCTTAATGTGACAAATGACAATGTAATGCAGTCATAGAGATAGCAAGAAATATGTGCATAAAAGCAAGAAGGTTTCACAGGCAAACAAGATAAATGCGCACCAATAAGTGAGCACTATCTGCTTCGAGCTCATCAAGAGTTGCCTCCCATTCTTCTATGAATGCTTCCATTTCATCATTCACAGCCTTCTCCAGCTATCAAGGACCAACAAATACACAGGTTAGATTGGCGAAACAAAAGTGCACATCTAAACCACAAATATACCGAGTACTGACATCATCTCCGTGGAGATTTACTGCCAACTCTTCTCGTACTTCCCGTTCAACCTTCTCCAAGGACTCTTTTTCAAGAGTTTCTTGTGCTTCTGCTGCCTAAAATGGAAACCAGAAGACAAAGGAATAGCATAATAAATAGGAAGTGAAATAAGATCCAAAAAAATTATAGGCATATTAAAATTACGAATAAATACCTTACTCTCTACTTCTAATAGATCGGCAATTAATTCTTCTATTTCCTCTTCAGTTAGAGGTGCCTGCAAAATAGCATCAATACTGAATAATAAAAGTACACTAACTTCTAGTGAAAAGGTAAAATTAGCTAGCTTGCGGTCACTTGCCTCAATCTGTGATCTGCCTTCTTCTGATTCTAGCTCATTGTCCTCATCACTTGACTCTTCTGAAAAAGTTTCTTCAGAGACCACGTCCATCTGTTCTACATCGTCCTTAGATATCGCCTCCTTATCATCGGGTTTCCCCTCCATCGATATATGCTATATGCCTAAATGTTTTATGAACGAATACACTTAGGAAAGTAACCACAAAAACTATCTCTGTCACTAAAAATGACAGATCATAACATTGCAGTACAAAGTGTGTTAAGGAACACCTAAGCATATAATCAGACAACCACTAAAATCTTATGTATACTAAATTGACCTCAATTATGAGGTAAGCAGCTTAAATTGTCAGACAACATGATCATAAAAGCCTAGTTTTTATCGCGAACAATGATGGCCACAGGGAGTGAGATCATATGGCTCTTTCTTTGAAGAAATAAATCATGATTCGCACCATTGACATAGATTTACACGAGTGCTGATGATCAACTATAATATAAAATATTCCGGTAAGGGTATAAAAATAGATGCAACCAGATCACAAGCCCATATGACTTTTTTTAGCTATTTAACGCTCTGAGCTGAGCAGCATTCTAAATTTGCCAAGTATAATCAGATGATCAACAGGAAGCTCAATTAATATCAGATTCCACATTCTGATGACTGTAAAAGCCACAATAATCTGGCACTCCATACATGGAACACCGTTTGTGCCATTGTTTCCTATTCTTTAAAAAATATCGTATAGATTGACATGAATTTAAAATTTTCTACAAAAAAGTTCAACTGGAAGTAGCCGCAACTGAACTTCATATCTAACAATGACCGACCATTAAATTCACATAAAGAAACAATATCAAATCATACATGTCAGCCTAGCACAATTTTTCTAAGAGGTTACATAAATCACTGTCCACGGGTGGAGCACAATGATGGTTGCAGTTAGGCAAGAATGCAAGATGTAATGACTTAATTACAAATAACAAAAACTTAAGATTCCTTATGAACTGTGTATTCCGTGATATGTCGCATGTTATGACAGACATAAATAAGAATTTAACATCTTAGTTTCAAGTACAGGTAGTTAACGCTGTAATCAGGCCACAGATGACCTCCATATCTAACAAAGACTGACCATAAAATCACGTGGAGAGACAAAAAGTCAAATCACATTAGCCAACCACGATTCATTTTACGAGCATTGAGAGCCTTTTAAATTAGCTCAACACAAATTCTCATTTAAGACAGAAGTATCCGTGTTAAGCTTAAGACGGGTCAATTACTCACCCACTTGTATAGATAGGACAAACATCTTGTTATTTCCTAGGCATTTTACTTTTGTCTTATTTAAAGTATTTGACCCGTTTATATCCGTCTTAAGAGGACTAGTTTTTAACTCAATGGCCACATTTTGGTCACAGTAAAAATGATAGCGACAGTTAGGTGAGATACAATGAATTATACTCCCAACAACGAAAACATAAGATTCCTCAACGAACTAGTCCGTATTCCTTCATATGTCATATATTATGATAAGAAATAATCTAACAAACTTAGATTCAAGTAAGCTATATTTAAAGCTGAAATCAAGCCGCAGCAGGACTATCTGTATTGCATTACTATTCGAACTCAAATCCTTATTAAACAACATTTTATGCTATAGTCCCTCCATCTCATTTACATTATCCTACTTCTATTTCGAGTGAATTCAATAAAAGTTCATAAAATGGAAAGGATGAATGATTTGTGGTGTAAATACTTGCAAAATTTAGAAAGAAGACAATTACTTTGGGATAAACATGGGGAAAAAGGCACAATCAAATTAGGATGGGGGAGTATCAGATTATCAACACGAATCTCAATGAGATTACAGTAAAAGTCAAACTGATCCGACAGCTACCGCCGTAAACCAGTTCAATCAACAATGTACAAAAAACACAAATATCATCCTACGAATTCCATAGTAGTGCTTGAGGTATTGATTCTCTTTAATTTTTCTCCGGTCGAACAGCATAAGATAAACTGATACAACTACTACATTTCTGAAAATGTCCAGTATATTCAATTCCTTGTATATCAAAACCCATAGAATTACCACAATTGCAACAACTTCAGTTCGATTGCTTATACATTACGCCATACAAAAACATAAACAAATAAACACAAAAAAATCGAAATTTCACTCGTAAATGATAAACCCTAACTTAAAGTATAAAAATAATCATAATTACTGCATAATCATATACTCGTATAAGTGACAGTACTACAGAAAATGATGAATTAAAACTGAAAATAATAAAATAAATAGGGAAAATTTGAGATTAAGAATGACTTACGTAAAATGATTAGGGTTTGAGAAGAAGGGAAAATTGGGGAAGATGAAAAGCAGGAGGTGAAGGAGGAGGGAAAATGTTTGTTGAGAGGTGTGAAGAAATTCGAAATTTGTGTGTTTTTAGTTGGAGTTCGTGTTTTTTTTTTTAATTATTTATATTTAGGCGTGTGGGAGGGAACAGGAAAGGGTGTTGCAGTTTTTATGGGCCCAAGTATATCAAAATGAGAACACGATCACGATCGTTTGTAGAGTTTTTGATTTGGATGGTAATGAATTGGGATTGGATCGTACATTCGTATTATGTTTGAAGAACGGGTAGGGATGGGATTTTTAGAGATTTTGATTTGGATGGTAATGAATCGGGATTGGATCGTACATTCGTATTATCTTCGAAGCACGGTTAGAGTTGGGGTTTGTATAGCTTTTGATTTGGATGGTAATGAATCGTGATTGGATCTTAAGTACGTACGAACGTTTATTTGCATTTATGAATCGCTTAATAATATTACTTTGTATCTAATTTATTTATCGTATCTTAATTATATTTTGAGAGGTTTATTTGTTTTTCAACCGCTTGCAATTGAATCTGCTTGATCGGATGGGCACATACGTTACGACGTGTTGAGTGAAATTTAAAATTTAGATAACAATAGAAAGGGAACTAGTGTTTGTTTGAGGTGATAAGTTGATTAACAACAATCATTGAAAGCTTATCAATTCGCATCATATCATATATTATATTAAAGCTGAAACCAGCAGCCTAATTGTATGTCACGTGTCATTAGCCTATAACATGCCACGTGTCATTTACACCAAATCTGAGGCGTAATTATAAAAAATCATTTACTGCAATTTTGAGAAGTAATTATACAAAAACAATAAATGTCAATTAAAATTTTCCTATATTAATCATGGTATACTAATTAATTATGGGAAAAACATATTTAAAGCCTATAATTGTGTCAATCACGTAAAATCATCATTGATTAGCCTGGAAAATCATTTAAATTTAAAAATATCTTTTTGATTGATGTAAAAACTAGTGCAGATCCCGCGCGAAAGCGCGGTTTTTTAGATCGTGTTTTTATAAAGAGTTTAACAATTAAATTGATAGTAAAAACAAATTTTAATAATCTGTAGTAATAAGAGGTATAAGAGATAAAATAAGACATTTTTAGTATGAATGAAATGGGCAATAGCTAAAAAAATTTGACGAAAAAAGTTATTTATTATAATTAAGATATGTCAATTTAAAATAAATAATCATGATTCTTTTTTATCCATATAAAATATTTTAGTGAAGTGCATAACTATTATAATAATTAGTGTATATCCCATGAAATTTTAGCACGATATTTAGTTTATTTTTTTAATTAGTACATTATTTTTCTTTTATTTTTATCGATAGTTAATTAATGTTTCACATTTCTTATACTTGTATTTTGAATTAAGAAAAAAAATTAAAACCGAAAAAACTAATCAAAAGAGTTGATTAATATTATGAGATTTGTATTTTAGTGTTTTTTTTAGTAACACAAAACTAACCGTGAATAATATCGTTATATAATTTTTTACTCAAATTTCTTTAATAATTTTTTTTGCCACAAAGCTAATAATACTAAAAATAATAATAATAATAATAATAATAATAATAATAATAATAAGTGTATAGT
>JAOWBH010000018.1:2890-15327 GCA_028566215.1 Silene coronaria
ATGTTGCGCTACTTAATTGTCTGTAAGAAGAATATAGTGATAAACACTTAACCCCGAAATAATTTATCATCTTCTATCTTTAGCCAGAATCTAGACTTCACTTCTAGAGCATCATTCTTACATTACTGCTTTGCAAACAAGTATTTTCTCATGTTATTTGAATTAACATTCTTAGTATATTCTGAACGCATTATCAAGTTGGAATGTAAAGAGCTTAGCGACTAAACTTGCAGTCGAAATTGAGCAATCACAAGTTTAGCACCTGCAATCCCAAAATGTAAATCTTGTAATTTCAGGAAAAGAATTTGTAGAATAAAGGTGATGCACGAATTTAAAACCAAAAAGTAATGGAAAGCGTCACGACAGGCATTGGAAATGAATGTTTCTTGGTGTCTCACATAATTGCTGGCAATGCCTCTGGAAATTGTTATTAGTTTCTAATAGTGCATAACAGTCTCTTCAGCTACCTTCGCGTCAGTCCTCTCCATAGACACTGCTGCCAGCCCTATAGTCCTAGTAGACAGTTCTTGCCATTTTTGTTTTTGCAGATGTACATAATTTATTTTTTTGCTTAAATTCACGGCAGTTGTCCCACTGGTGCTTTCTTGGATGATCTTAATTGTTAATTAAGACAATCCTTGATTATGATTTTCTTTTTGAGACAAAAAATATTAACTCAATGAGTAGCACTTGAAGGTCTCCGTCTGAAACTGTTATATTTCTTTCGAAGAGAACTTGCAACTCAACTAATAATAAATAGAGAGTATTAGTGAGGAAGGCCAAGTGGAGGCGTAGGTTGAGGAGAAGGAAGAGTTTATTAGCTTGGATACTATGCCGAAGGAAAGAAATGACAACTACAAATAAGTGCTTTATCGTATTGTACTATTGTGTAGGTTTTTATCAACTTTTTGTTAATTTAGATATGGAGCGTAGAAGCACATATACGATCCTATTTGAGTTGGAGATAATGTTGCTTTGTCTTTATTGGAACATGGTTGCTTTTTCTCATGAGAATTTGTTAATCAACTCTGTTTGTGCAGAAGTACAGCAAATATAAACTTCCAGTCGATGTGGCCATAGTTATGTCAGGGCAATATGAAGATGACCTGGATAACTCGGACGCTGTTATCTATACGGGTCAAGGGGGGAACGACTTACTAGGTAATAAGAGGCAGATTAAAGATCAGAAAATGATAGGAGGAAATTTAGCCCTTCAGGTCTGTCTTTAGATTTGATATGATGGCAGATTCTGTGAAAAATCAGAAATTATTATTACACGTACCATTTTGGCATAGTTGTATATGTTCCCGATCTTCATGAGAACATGTTCAAATATTTTTATGCAGAATAGTATGCTGCAAAGTCTGCCTGTTCGGGTAATCAGGGGTCATCCCTCAAAAAGCTCTTACGCGGGAAAAGTCTACACATATGATGGCCTCTATAAGGTACACCTTGTTGGGCTTGTTCAAAACTCTGCAATTTAAATGCTTTGTGGACTTTTTGGCTTAATTGTTTATGTAGCTAATGCTTGGGCTATGTATGAGTCTCTTACATGGGATCTCTTTAGTGTTTGATAACTAATAGACATGGTTTTGCTGGCGGCGCTGCTTAGGCTGTAGGCGCCTTACATGTGCTCTTTGGTAGTTCATTTCCGTTATAGAGTTTAATTGCTGTTTCAATTGACTCTCTTTTGAAAAATTACGTGTGGGTAACAGTTCTCTTTTGAACCTAAGCAATTTTCGTTTGTGGTTCCATTGATAAGGTCTTGCAGTATTACAGACTACATCTGAATAAAAGCAGCATCCTTTATTTTTGCAATTTTGTTTAATTGTTTTTGTGCTTTAAAAAAATGATGCTTGAGAGGCTAAATTTTTTATGTAGTACTTCATTTAGCCGATTTATGTTATCCCTGTTTGATTGTGGTGGTCAAATGATGCAAATTTGTCGAATATTTTTTTCACAATATAATAACTAAATCTTCTCAAAAATGATACAAAGATATCACTTTAAATCAAATGCAATCTCTACATATATTTAGAGATATTAAATTTCAAAGTTGTCATCATTTGATCAACTAAATCAAATTGAGATAATATGAATAGGGCACGGGTCCACGAGGATATTACATTGGTGGATGTTTATAGCTATATCACAATATAATCCTTCTCTCAATGATGTTACCCATATTTTGAAAATAAGGTTTGGAAAATTTTGAACTAAGGGTAAAATTGTGTCGATGGGATGGGACGCATGGGAGTATTACTTTAGCTGTGATTTACATTGGTTTCCAGCAACTGTGTTTCTTTCAAGTTTATATGCTGCTAGATTCAGCATAGTTATGTACTTTTTTATTGTTAGATTCTAGTTTTAAGTTCGTCTTGAATCACACTCTCTCCCATTTTTAATGTTCTTCCCATTTCTATTTTTTGGGTCAAAGTTTGCTAACTTCAACTATAAAGAAGTTGAGAATTTATAAATTAACATATTTATATTTGCTATCAAAAAGTCTTTCACAAAATATTATTTTCAATCATAAAAAAGTATATATACTTGTTATAAAACGCGGTCAAAGTATCGTTTTGGAGACCTTGTAAAAGCAAATGGGAAGAACATATAAAATGGGAGGGAATATTGTTTTATGATATGCCTATCTGGTCATTATGGTGTTGGCCGGTTTGTGCAAAGTTGAATCCGTTCTGAATGTTTGTGGGATTATGATTTGCTTCACTTTTGATGAGGTAACGACTTCTTTTAGTTGCAAGCACACTGTTCACATTGCTATTTCCATATGCCGAGGCAGTTTTTAGTATCCTGGGTTCATGTTATCTGTTGGCCATCAATTACTTTTAATGAATGCTTACAGAGTTTAAATTCATTCTTTTATGTTTTGAACAGGTAATCAAATGCTGGGCAGATAAAGGGGTGTCAGGATTTACAGTTTACAAGTTCCGTATGGAACGGCTTAGGGATCAACCAGAGCTGACAACTACCCAGGTTTGTTTGCTCTCTTCATTCTTCGTATTCATTTATTGTAGCAACTAGATATTACACCTGAGTGTGTTCAGCTGTAGGGTATCGTTCTTATAATATATTAACCCAATGACTGAACAGCTTCCTGACTAATGTGAGTGAAGGGAACAGATCGAGACTAATTCCAAATGACTTAATGAGATATAATAAGAAATTGTGCCGAAAGTTGCATGAAACAATTGCTTATTCACAATATAAAAAGTGCAATGCTAGTGCTTCCATCCGCATTCCAAAAGGCTCTAGCTGCTGATTATTGTTACAGAAGGTTAATTTGGATAATGCGTGTTTGTTCCTTACCCTGTTCTTAATGGATTTGACAGGTTCAATTCATCAGAGGTCGGGTTCCCGATGCTATTGCTGATTTGCGAGGGTAAGCGTTACATAGATTAATAGTTAAATGCATTTTGTGTCTGCCTATTTTATGAATATGTTCTGGCTTTTTGTTTGTGGCTTAAAGACTTGTCTGTGATGATATCTCTGGGGGCTTGGAGAATATTCCCATTCCAGCAACAAATCTAGTCGATGATTCACCTCTACCAATCACAGGTTATTGCACTATCTGGTCGTGTTTATAATTTTGTTTTAACACATATAGCTACAATATAAGGCATCAGTGCGTAGCTTACTATGAAAACTCTCATTGCAAGTGTTACTACTCTAACTAGATCTCCTTATTTCTGTCAGTAATGTCGCCATTCCACTCTGTTATCCTTAATCTCCTAAATTATGTTCATTTCTTTTCTAACTTATGTAAACGCTACACTGTCAACACTTCTACTTTCACTCATCTCTAGAAATGAACGGGTTCCTATTTTACTATGGATGGGAGGGAAAGTGAATTCCAAATAGGATTAAAGGTTGTATTGGGGTGCGAGTTCTGCGACATTTATGAAAATCTAAACTATACAAATTACTTTTTCAAATTCACAATTAGCGGTTATTATAAATTTAGTTACATATACAATCATTACTTAGTTGAAATTTGGTTTTAAAAAGGCTGAATTGACTGTTTTTTCATTTGTGTTTTTACTTTCTTTTGCCATTTAACCATTAGATACTCTTAAAATTCTGAGATTTATCATTTGTACCCTAACCAAGGCTATTTAAATTCTTAAATCTCTTACTCTATTTCTGTATGATTGATTCTACCAAAATACTAGGAGACTGAATATTAACAGTATAACAAGCCACACACCAACAATCTCCCAAACATAGCAAGTTATCATTGTGTAATCATAATCCCATTGATTTAGCAATCAATTTTGTAAATATAGCAAATAGATTATTCTATCAATCAATTAGTATAATTGTATAGGCTCCTTCCCTAATTTATGTTGTACAATTCCCTTATAAATAGTGTACCATAATTCAGAAATTAATCAAGAAATTCATTCCCATAAAACATACCGTCTTATATGGTATCAACGAGATCCGTTCGATCCAACCCACTACGCCCTAAACACCGAGCCTTCAAACGTTCATACACAACCCCTTACTCGTCCTCCGCCATGACAACCGACCTCGCTAACACCGTCATCATCAACCCCCATAACGCTGATCACCCTCTTACCGCCCCAAACCTCAACAATGTCATCAAACTCAACCCGCTTAACTATGTTTCATGGAGATTCCAACTCACAAACATCCTATTTGGCCTAAGTCTATTCGGTTTTCTGGATGGCTCCACCCCGACTCCGCCCTCACCCATCACCAATGAGGCAAACCAGGAAGTCCCTAACCCTGCCCACATGTCTTGGCTCAAGCAAGACGGGCTTATTCTCGGTGCCCTTATGGGTACGCTAACCACCGCCCTTCAAACCCTCATAATCCGGGCAAAAACAGCCAAAGAAGCATGGGAAATCCTCGCACACACCTACGCAAACCCTTCGCGTATCCACATTCAACAGCTTAAAGATCGTCTCGCCTCAATCGTTAAAACCACCGACCAGTCCATCAGTGATTACATACACTCCATCAAAGCCTGCGTTGATCAGCTTGCCCTTATGGGCAAACTAATTGACCCCGAGGACATCATTTCACAAGTTCTCAAAGGCCTTGATTACGATCTTTATAAACCAGTTATTGATACGGTCCGAGCCCGGGACACACCGATTAGTTTCGAAGCTCTTCATGAAAAACTCTTGCAACACGAACCGTTAATCAGAAACCAACCTCAATCAAACCATTTTAGCCCATCTGCTAATCCTGCCCATCGAGGCAACCATCAAAACCGTGGACCATCTCGCTATGCGAATCAACCGAACAACAACCAGTATGTAAACCAGCAGCAACCTGCTTACAACCCCACTCCACGCCCCTTCAAGGGCCGCTGTCAGTGGTGCCGCGAAACAGGGCACATTATTGCCAATTGTCCGTGTTTCGCCGCCTCTTCCCCAGTATTGTCTTCCCTGCACCATCTTTCAACCGCCAGCAGCAACCCGTCGCACCCCAGGCGCACACTGCCACCAACTCTGCCGGCGCAAACCCCAACCCAAATTTCCTACTTGACAGTGGTGCAAGCCACCATGTCACCTTTGACTTGGACACACTCGCATTTCACTCCCCTTACACGGTCTCGATGACCTTATAATCGGGGACGGTTCCTCGTTGCAGATTGCCAATACAGGTAATTTCAAATTACAGTCGCTCAATTTTAATAGCGTGCTTCATGTTCCGAAAATTTCCTGAAATATTATTTCTATATCTAAATTATGTCGTGATAATAACGCTATTGTTGTTTTCTCACATGACTCTTTTATTATTAAGGCGATAGCAACGGGAACAACGCTTCTCCGGGGCCAAGTTAAAGACGGAGTATACGAGTGGTGTCCCTCCAACCCGAAAGCCTATAGCTCGATTAAAGGCACACCCTCATTATCGTGGCATCATCGTTTAGGCCATCCGACGTATGATGTAATGAAAGAAATTAATAAAAGCTTACCATTTACTATTTCTGATTATTGTCACTGTGAACCGTGCAACTTAGCTAAAAGCAAGAAATTACCGTTCTTTAATTCCACGTTTAAGACCAATGCCGCGCTAGACCTTGTTTTCTCCGACCTTTGGACTAGTCCCGTACCATCTTTTGACCATTACAAATATTATATAGTCTTTGTCGATCATTTTAGCAAGTATGTATAGATGTAATCACTAAAACGTAAATCCGACACCACTACCTTATTTTTACAATTTAAAGCACTCGTAGAAAAATATCTCGACCGACCAATAAAACATTTTTTCTCCGACAACGGAGGCGAATATATTAAATTAAACACCACATTACTTAACAATGGCATCTCTCATTCAACGTCTCCTCCGCATACTCCCGAACATAATGGATATGCTGAGCGCAGACACCGTCACATAGTTGAGACAGGCTTAGCCCTTCTCAATCATGCGCACCTCCCAACTAAGTATTGGACTTTTGCCTTCAGTACTGCCACATACCTAATCAATCGCTTACCTACTCGGTCTCTCAACGGACAATCTCCTTACTCTATTCTTCACAAGAAAAAACCCGACTACACCGCTCTTCACAACTTTGGTTGCCTATGTTACCCTTGGCTACGACCTTACACAAAACACAAATTAGAAAACCGTTCTATTCCATGTATCTTTGTTGGATATTCCAACACGCAAAGTGCTTTTCACTGCCTTGACCCGAAAACTCATCGTATTTACACCTCACGTCATATAAAATTTTATGATGACATCTTCCCTTTCGCACAAAATTCATCTGAACCATTGCCTTCACCATCAATCGATGAATGGACCACGCTCTCAATTCCAATTATACCGCTAGTTGCCACCACTCAATCACCACCGTCTTCTCCTCCTTCTGATCAACCCCTTCATTCCAAACAACCCATACGCTTTGTCTACTCTCGTCGCACTCCCTCTCAACCCACTGACCAACCTCCCTCGACGTTCGCTGCCAAACCGACCGAACACGCTAACCCACCACCTAATACTACGGTCACAACCACAATTGACACATTATCAGCCACCCCTGCACCAGCTCCACGGCCCATTTCCAAGCCCATACCTCCACCTCGAACAGTAAAAACCCGCCTTGACCATAACATACGTAAACCAAACCCAAAATACACCAAAACCACTAATACAGCAACCTTACTCACAAGCCTTCCCAACACCGTCAAACAAGCACTTGTTCTCCCTCATTGGCGCCAAGCAATGCAGGACGAATTTAATGCTCTTGAACGTAACCACACTTGGACCTTAGTTCCACGCTCCTCTGCACACAATATTGTCGGATGTAAATGGGTGTATCGCAACAAATTTAACCCTGATGGTACCTTAAAACAACACAAAGCGCGTCTTGTAGCTAAGGATTTCACTCAACGACCAGGAATAGACTATACGGAAACTTTTAGTCTTGTAGTCAAACCTACAACCGTTCGTTTAATTCTCTCTCTTGCCGTCGCCAAAAATTGGCCTCTCCGTCAACTTGATATTAATAATGCTTTTCTACAAGGCACTCTGACTGATAATGTGTTCATGACACAACCACTTGGATTCGTAGATCAAACCAAACCTGATTTTGTTTGTAAGTTGCAAAAGGCAATTTATGGGCTTAAACAAGCGCCTCGAGCCTGGTATGCCGAGCTCAAGTCGTATTTAATCACCATTGGTTTTATTCAATCCATATCCGACCCTTCCTTATTTATTATGCAAAATGCTACCACCTCCATTTACATGCTTATTTATGTAGACGATATAATTATTACAGGACCAGATTTAGTTAAATTACAAACTTTTATCACTAACCTATCTAATCGTTTTTCTCTAAAAGACCTAGGCCCCTTATCCTATTTTCTTGGCATTGAAGTAACCCCCAACGATCTTGGTCTTCATTTAAGTCAATCCAAGTATATCCATGATCTTCTTACCAAACACAACATGGCCGATGCCAAACCCAACACCACTCCGATGGCCACCTCACCTCCCCTCCTACGCGAAGATGCATAACCCATCCATGATCAAACCACTTATCGTGCCATCGTTGGGAGTCTCCAATATCTATCTCTCACTCGACCCGACATTGCCTTCACGGTAAATCGTCTTGCCCAATTTCTTCATCATCCTACTACATCTCACTGGACAGCATTAAAACGGCTCCTTCGCTATCTTCAAGGGACCCAATCTTACGGTATTCAGCTTTATAAGGACAATCCTCTATGTCTTCATGCCTTTTGTGATGCTGACTATAGCGGTGACAAAGATACCTACCTATCCACCACCGGCTACATTGTCTATCTTGGCCAAAACCCGATTTCTTGGTCCTCCAAGAAGCAGACCGGCATTGCCCTATCCACCACCGAAGCTGAGTTCCGCGCTGTTGCCTCAGTCACCACCGAGACTCTATGGCTTCGTGAACTACGCATCACAGTCACTAAACCACCTGCCATCTTCTGTGATAATATGTCTGCAACGCTCTACGCCAAAAATCCCGTCTTCCACTCCAGAATGAAGCACATGGCTATTTCCTTCCACTTCGTCGAGCAACAACTTTAAGAAGGTTGCATTCGTCTCTCTCATATTGCTAGCAAAGATCAAATAGCCGACATCCTAACCAAGCCGTTGCACAAACGCCAACATCAATCATTACGAACCAAGCTTGGCCTCATCGATAGATCGTCCAACTTGAGGGGGCGTATTAACAGTATAACAAGCCACACACCAACAATCTCCCAAACATAGTAAGTTATCATTGTGTAATCATCATCCCATTGATTTAGCAATCAGTTTTGTAAATATAGCAAATAGGTTATTCTATTAATCAATTAGTATAATTGTATAGGCTCCTTTCCTAATTTAAGTTGTACAATTCCCTTATAAATAGTGTACCATAATTCAGAAATTAATCAAGAAATTCATTCCCATAAAACATACTGTCTTATAGCATGTAGTTTATTTTGGCCAGCAAATAAACATTTATTTCTGCCCTTTTAAATTGCTCAACTTTCAAAGAAGGAGAAGAAAAGAAAATCAAGAAACAAAGAAAAAAGGAGAAGAAAGAAAATAAAGTAAGGGGAAGAGACGAAGAAAAGAAACTCTTATTGCTCAATTTAATAAGGGTATTAATTAATTAAATTTATTAATTTAAGGTAGTTAGGAGGGTTCCCTAATCTTGGATGTTGGGGAAGAGGATCAAGTTGGTCCTTGCGAACAACTTGATGCACTATCTCCCTTCAACTTTTTGAACGAAATGTATAAAGGAAGGAAAATCCATGGACAGACCTCATCGTCTCCACCCCGTAGGAACTACGAGATCACCCCAAGGATGCCTTCGACATCCAGGGGTCCGGGCTGACTATAAAACCTTGTTCAATTCAATAAGTGGAACACATTAGCTGTGTGCTCCGATGTTGGGCAGTAAGGGTCAGAGAAGGGCAATCACTCATTCTTAAAAGCATTCTTAAGACCACATAGGAGGACGGAAAAGGGAGGAAAGCTCTCTGTACATGTAGTTGGATCATCCGAAACTACACGAATCCTTAGGGTATGATTATCAGTCAGACTCACCAAAGTCTTAAGACTCTAACACATCAGCTTTCCACCAACATTTACTATTATTTTATTGTTCAGGCTTTCTTCAGACCCATCTCAGCAGTCATTCTCCTCAAACTCTACTTTTTCACAACACTTTTATTGTGAGATTTTAAATAAAAAGGAGAAAAAATTTTTTTACACATGGTAGACATTTATTAAATGTCATCACCAAATTGGTGGGGTCAAGGCTCTTGTAGAGTCTTAAGGTGAGTCTTGGATTTCCAAGACTCATTTTAAGACTTTGTCGAGACTTGGAAAGATTATTGGTGATCTTGAGTGAGTTTTGTCTCTAAGACTTACCAAAGTCTTGTCGCAAGACTACCAATAATCTTACCCTTAGTTGGGATTGTCTTCCAACTCATTGAGATTTTGTCTTATTATCTAAGAATAAATATTGGGCCTAGTCAAAATGTTTAGCGGAAAAGGAGATAAGATAAACCCATAAGAGGGGCGTTGATCAATAAGGAGTCAAGAGTACTCGGTTGAAGAATAAGGAGTTATCAGCGGTTATCAAACCGCTTCCTCTTAAGAAGTAGTTGTAAGGAACCGGTGAAGAATGCTTATATAAAGAAGTATTTGCCAAAATACAAAAACACAAACTACAGCTTGGTCTATGCTATTTAGTTGGCCACATAAATCGGTTTGTGCTATTTCGAGTCGGATACGGTTTAGGTCAAGTCAATTTCAGTTCAGTTCTATTTCGGGTTTTAAATTTTTTTTTTTTTGAGTCAACGGTAAAAAAAATAGCAATGTATCTTATACTTTCATATTTGTATGTAATAATTCAAAATATCATTAATAAATAAAGAATCAATGGAAAATGAGTAGATTATGAGAAAATAAATACTCCCTCTAGTCCAATCCAATGTCCAATTTGGCATTGACACACTCTTTAATTATAAGTGGGATTTATTGTGTTTTGGGGGTATTCTTGGAGATAATTAGGGACAGTAAGGATCCTATGTCCCACTTTTGTGTCCCATTGTGTGTGCCACACCATTTACCTTTTGACAAATTACTTGTGGCAAGATAAAATATTGTAGAAAATATATTAATTTGTTGTTGTGTTAGAATGTGAGTGGTGTGACACACACAATGGGACACCCAATGAGACAAATGATCCTCACTAAATTAGGGAACATTGGATTGGAAATAATGTGGGGTAATTGCAATGAAATAGAAGAGGATATTTATGTCAAAAATTTAATCAAATAAAGAAAGAAAACATTGGATTGGATTGTTCAAAAACGGAAATAGGGGACGTTGGATTGGTCCGGAGGGAGTACTTTTAATTCAGGCTAATCAGTTCGATTCTTATCGGTTCAGAAATATTCAAGTTCGGACACCACTCATATATTATTGAATTCGATTCAGTTTCGATTCGATTCGGATTGAGTCGGGTTTCAGATATTATTTAGGTTATTTATATCGGATGTTCAATGAGTTATCAATTCAAATATAAGAAGTCAACTGGTTATTTGCCAGGTCTAGTTTCGAATAAGGATCTAAATTTACGATTTCATAACCTTAAAAAACGGATTAAGTATAGTCAAATTCAATATCCCTTATACTATAAAATCCAAAAGAGAAACCTATGCATTAAGAGCCTCTACAGTTTCATCTTGTAAGATATATTGAGATTTACAGATAAGTATGGTACTAATAGTATATTTGACATCCTTAACTAGAGCATCCAATGACGCTTCATGTCCTTCAAAAATTCTTTTGTTACGTTCTCTCCAAAGGCTGGACACCACTATAGCTATACAACATGATATCCATTTGTTTTCCCAGGAGGATCTAGGCCTCCTGTTAATGAGCTCAGAGAATAGTGCTTGGGAGTTGAGTATCATTGATGGTTGTATTAGCCCAGGCGAGCGTTCTTGTCAGCAATGATTGGGAAAACTTACATCTGAAAAAGAGGTGTCTGGTGCTTTCAGCTTGGTTTTTACAGAGGGAGCATCTATTTGGCATAATTAGTCCTCTCTTGATGAACATGTCTGTAGTTGGTAGCTTCTTTTGTACAACCATCATGAGTAAGACTTTGTGCCTAGGTAAGGACAGGCTGTCATGCACAGCTTTGTAGCTAGCATGGGATTGAAATTTGGGTTTTAGAAGTTCATAGGTAGAGTTGACTGAGAATTGGCCATGAGTAAAGCATCTAGCCAGAAGAGTTTTTGCTTCCTGAATGCCACCTAACTATTCAATAAGCTTGTCTTTGGCCAGTATAACCCCTCTATGACTCTCAACATAAAATTCACGAACAGAGAGCTCCCATATAGTGCAGTTATTCAAATAGTAGCCCGTTACTCACTGACTCCATATTGAACCAGTCCACCTGTCAAGGTGCCAGAGCCATTTGAGCATACAAGCTTGATTCCAAATCATGATATTTTTCACTTGGAAGCCACCCTCAGACCAAGGGGCACATATACTTTGCCAGCTCTTAAAAACCATCCTGTTCGAATAATTGTTTACAGTATCTAGAATTGCTGCAGATGTTCTTGGGAAGAAGGAGGCTTCCACACTAGAAGTTCCCAAGACCAAATACAATGGAGTTAATGATCTGAAGCTTACCATCATAGGAGCATCATAGGAGAGATACCTATTGGTACAAGATTGAACCAAAGTTTGATTTTTCGTGGCTAAAACGTCATACGGTTAACCTGGATGAGTGATAGTGTGAGAGACAGGAGGCGCAAAATGCATAGGCCTCGAAGGATTGAACAAGCAACGTAAGAACGCGCATTTGAAGGAGTTGCCACCAATTATTATGGTCAATTGGAAACCGTTCGAATACTTCATGTCATGTCAGGACACAAAGTAATGACATA
>JAOWBH010000021.1:0-31318 GCA_028566215.1 Silene coronaria
TTTTGTGTATCATTTTGGGATGTCTATTCCCGCTTCATACACTTTCACCGCGTCGTTTTATTATCGTTGTATTATGTTTATGATACTCTTCGCATGTTTATGTATAAAGTTTTATATTTTACGTATTTCCGCTGCGTATTCGAATGCTTCTTCGGTTGCATTTTGCGAGGGTGTCACATTACAAGCAAACAAAGAAGGACAATAAGGCTTTTGTGAAAGACCTTCCAGCCGTGTAAGGGTTGCCAAGGCTGCCCTCTTTTGTCTTATTTTTACATTATTTCAACTTGTACTTTTGTCAATTTGCTCTTTTTAGATTTGTTAAAATGAGAATATGAATATGAGGTTGATTAAACCCTTGTTAGTTCCTTGCTTAATGCTTGAACAACTTCTTTTGCTTAGTGCTTAGAGGAGAGCTCTATCCATTTGTTTAGTGCTTTGGAAGAGTACTATCTTAGGCTTAAACATGCTTTGTGATATTGTTTAAGTCATATTCATTCACATGTCAATTTATATTGTTCAAATAAAACAGATACTCAAAACAGCTTGTTTCGTATGAGGAAGTAATGGTCCTTAAAACCGTTCCATTTTGTTCTTATTTTTGCCTTATTTGGACCTCCTGAAGTTTTAGCTTAAATGGGTCGAGGTTTTAGCCTCTTGGGTCCCCGTTTCACTCCAGTTAAGCAAACAAATACGAAGTACTTCTTATCATTTAATGGAGAAATCATAATGCCACAGTCCACAAGACAAAAGTCCTTACATGTAGCCATTACGGTCATAACTCTATCGACCTCTTAATTTAAAGAGCGTCACCAAACTCCACCCAAATTCGACACAAGGCTTAGGTAGAGATGCCCATTTAGGTAGGTTGGCCTGAGAGGTTCATGGCTGAATCCACTTTTCTCGGCCAACCTGCGTTGGTCAATCAAAGGCTCAGGTAGAGATGTCCATTGAATTCAGTTTTAACTCTTTTTCCCGTCCTTAAATAAGGCGCAAGATCACTACAATATGTGTGAACCCGAAATTGAGATTTTTTTTAATCAAAATACAACTTACCTAACAAAACATCTTACTTATGACGGACACTATCCGTCACAACCTTGTGACGGATATTGTCTCCCTCACAATAAGACAAGTGGGAGGACAAGTGAGGGAAAATGGAGCACTCATTTATCTTCTCACTTGCCTTATTGTGAGAGAACAACTATCCGTCACAAGCTTGTGACGGATAGTGCCCGTCCCGAGGAGAATTTGTGGTTACCTAAATACGGGGACCAAACTTGCACACATCAATAGTCCTCATTCAAATTCCCGTGCAAATAGAACGTACACCGTTAGAGAGAGAATGAGCAGGAAAAGAGACAAACCCTACTTCTCCCCTTACCAACCATATCCAAACCCAAAACGACGTCGTCCACGATCTCCATCACCAGAAGATAAACCCCAAGATAAACCCGCCGCTCCACCCGCTTTACTAGTACTTGGGCTTCCAACGGGCTGCTCCGTTTTAGACTTGAAAGCCCGGTTCGAAATCTACGGGCCTATTTCCCGTATTCGGATTAATCCGCTTGGTGTTGGATCTATTTCTTTTCGGACTTTTTCTGCTGCCGATTCCGCTGTCGAGGCATCGCTTGATCCGTCTTTTCCGATCTCTATCGACTCTCATCCGGTACTTTTTTAATAATTGGATGTATTGTTTTGTTTTGCGCTAATTTTTGTATGAGACGGTTTTATAATTAGTTTATTTGGTGTAGCATTATTATTAACATGAGACTGTCTTGGCAATTGTTAGCTAGCTTAGCCAGTAAAGTCACGAAACCGTCTTTAGTTAGGGTCGATATCCCGATGGTTAGTAATTGGTTGATAGCAGCTCAGCTAAAGCTTTCGAAACATAGCTCTCCCTCCGTCCTAATTATTTGTCCGTCTTTGATTAAAAACTAATAAATGATTGAGACGGAGCGAATACTTAATATTTTAGATAGGTGTTGAGGTTTTGCTCGAATTCCTGAAGTTTGATTGGTTTTTAGTCTTTTGAAGCTCCCTTTGCCTTACTTGATGAACATAGAAATTTAACTAAGCTGTGGGTGAAGCTGATTTTCTGCAAATTCTTAATGACTTATTTAGCTCGGAAGGCTTGCTGATTGTCAATGCGAGGTTTATGATTAGTTATGTACCACCTCTAAATTTTTGTGGTTTATAGAGAGGCTAAGGACTTAGGGCTCTATGTTATTGTAGGGAAGTCTTTAGTTTGAGAAGGGGATAGGCGCACTAAGGCGATGGGGTCCTAAAGCGACGGATGTGCAAGGTGCACGCCTTTTGTCCCTAATTTTTCAAAAACCCAAGGCGCCCATTGTTTAAAGATTCAATATTTATAGGAGTACATTAGAAGAACATGTACGGAGTATATGGTAGATTAAAATTGTATGCAACAATATCTCCTTTTTGGTTTTCTAAGAGGGCTAGTATTTATAAGTGACAATTGAGGATAATGGGGGAGAAATATGGAAAAGAGCATGGAATTGCGTAATGGTGTGTGTGCGCTTTTTGGATCTCTTGCGCCTCATTTACTCTGACTCCCTAAGGCAAATTGGTTTCGTCTCAGGCACACTTTTTTAAACTAAGTGTAAGTCATTAGAGCATCTGTTAATTCGTTCCGAGTGCTTCTTTATTTTTCGTGATGCTGAATTAGAGTGCTTGATTTTACAAATATGAAGTTTTCAGGATTATTTTAGTATGGTATGGTTGTACTAACATCATAGTAGTGCTATTTGTTGAGAACTGGAATTTTAAAATGTTTGGGGAGCTAGAATTGTTATTTTGGTCGGAGTGCGTCTGTATTCTTCGTGATGTTAGGAACTTAGGAATACAAGCTTGATTTTTCAAGTATGATGTTTTCAGGAGTATTTTAGCATAGTATGATAGTGCAAACACCATATAGAGTTAAGTAGAATTTTCAAATGTTTGCGGATCTAGATTTCTAAATTTGTGAGCTTAAATGGCGAATGAAAATTTTCAATGAATGTAAGATAGGAAGTTAGAAAAAAGTTGAAAATTAAACAGAATTTATATTTATCATTGCTTAAAGGGAAACTGATCAGTGATGGAAAACTGATACGTGATGGGTACTCTGTTTACAACACTGTTATGAAAGCTGGTGATGCTGCTCACCCATGCTTGTTTCGCCTACTTGTGTTTCAAAAGCCTAAGGTTCATTGGGTAATGAATGTCCGTCATTGTTCTGGTTATCTTTGCAGGTTCAAGTGATGTGGGCAAACGAGATGAAAGATGACGATGCAGGAGGCAATGGCGAGGAAAGACGAAGGAAGAATTCAAATTCGTCTAAGCTTTTAAAGGGGGAGACCCCTTTGAGTAGACATGGTAGGGCAAAGAGGTTGAGTTCAGCCATCGTCAACCCAAACACGACAGTTAGTCAAAGTGCTGTGCTGGATCCCCCATTCAAGCATAGAGAAATTGTTGCCTACGATGATATCTTGTAGGGTTAGTGTGGTAACGTAATCTCCACTTTGATTCTCTATGTATTGTAAAGTTCAGGTGCTGTTTTATTCCCGTTAGTGTGATAATTCTGAGCCTTGAGGTCCAACCACAGGATTTTTGAGTTTGTAGCTCTAGTTTCTTGCTTTTGTTTCTTGCGGATCACTGTTGTGCCTTGTGTTTTTTGTGAAGCTTCGAGTTCTATCCGAAGGTTATTATTCTTTCTGTGCACTTCTCTGTACATGTCCGCGCACCTCCCACATTACCTGTTGAAGTTATCAAGCGGCGTGCTATTCTTATTGATTTACTTACATTTTAAGTTAATTTTGTTTATGTCAGCTCAAGACATGCCACACAGAGTCTGTCCGTAAATCGAGCGCTACTAGGCTACTAGAGGTACTCATAATACGAGGCCGAAACATGAAACTAGTCTACCCAAAAATTGTTCTTGTATATTTTTGAACAATGGTGCCTTTTTGTCGAGTCTCATTTTCTTTAGAGGTGATCAGATGTGGCCTTAGATCGGTCATGGAGTGGCCTCACGCTGTTTGTCGGCCCACAAACAGGCAGGTTTGTCATTGGTGGGTTTGGGACGAGTTAGTGAGCCAGACTTCTAATTTTATAAAATACGTTGTCCATACATGCTTATTTTGAGGACTGGGATTAACGGAGTTCAATGGATCGTGTATTCGTGTTGCCCGTGATCAACTCCAGTTTCTTCTCTTTGTGCAACATGGAAATTGGTAATACGAACATGCTATTTTATGATTTTACGTTTTTGCGATCACTTTTACGATTATTAGCTTGTCATTACTCAATGTATGTTATGAAGTACGGTTACTTCAAAGACAAAAACAGAATGCATTGAGATCAGCCAAAATATTTGTGTTTTATATGCAGCAGGTGGGTGTTATAGTGTTATTTAACCCGTTTTCTTCTATGCAAGTGGGGTGTTATTTTCCATCGGTTTTTCAAAAGTAGTAGAAAATCTTCCAAGTATCTCAATCTACACATTTAGATTCTCAATCATGGTATATACCCATAAGAATCATCCACTACCCTCATTTATATGATTTTATCCTATAATCAATCAACTATCAACAAATATCCACATAAATATCATATCATATCATATCAATATTCAACTCCACTCATAAATATCTTAGCCGGCCATGACGTGGACCTTGTACCATTTCATGTTAGGCTACTAGATATTTCTAGATATTTTCCTCCCAAAATATCTTTGCTTACACGTGGTTCTCACTACTCCACCGTGGACTACCTTCTTACTTCCCTTCAAACTTCAAACGTTTCCTTCCTATAATTCATTTCCAACCCCCATCACTAATCAAACACGACGACGAGACGATTACTCACTGTTTATCGACTATAATTAACCTATAAACAAATTATTTTAAGCCGAAAAAATTCCTTCCAATTTCAATCCTTGTTTTTCTAGTAACTCGTTACCTCTATTCTATTCTACCACCTCAATAGTCGTAACCCAAACACGACAAGGTAATTACTCACTGTTTATCGACCATAATCAACCATAAACACCTTATTTTCTACCACCTCAATAATCAAAATTAAACTACGACGAAAGGATTACTCACTGTTTATTGACCATAGTCTATTTACCATAACACTTTATTTTACATTGAAAAATTTCAAAGTTTTAACCTTTCCTTCCTAATAATTTATTATTTCTATTTCAATTATATTCTACCACCTCAATAATCACAACCCAAAGGCGATTAAGACTGTACTATTTTACGACCGGATCAAGAAAAATGAAAGGTCAACGAAGGGAAGCAATAGGAGCTGATGAAGAAGAAATAATGAAATCCCATTATAGTAAAAGACCAAAATACCCTCCGAAAACTCAAGATTTGATGCAGAATTTAGCAGAAAATGATGATGATTTGGTTGATGATGAAGATGAAGACGAAGAAGAATATGATGATGCAAATTATATGAATTGCAGTTATTTTTATCAACCTCAACCAATGCCAACATCAATTGTTGTATGTGATGCACTTGAGAGTGATTCTCCTATCATTTATGTTAATACCAGTTTCGAGATTTATACGGGTTATTCTGCTAATGAAATCCTCGGTCGCAATTGGTAAGTACTCCGTCCGTCTCAGTCATTTGTTTACTTATTTTACGTTATGTCAAGTATTATTTTGGGTGATTTTTATGATGTTAATTTGGTGGGTTTTGATGATTTAATAGGGTTTTTGATCTACGGATGTATCACGTTATCGTACACCGGAAATATTGAAATTTACTCGCAGTATTTTTCATAAACTAAGTAGAATAACCAAGGAAATTTCCAATTGTTTAGGTCTAGTGACTAGTCCATATACCAAATTAATGGTAATTTTGGTGGGTGATTTTGTGATGTTCTAGAGCTCCTAGCTCAAACTAATGGTAATTTTATTACTTACTCCCATATGTGATCCGTCCTGGTCATTTGTTTACGTGTTCTATTTTAGGGTCTCTATTTGACCATCCAACACTATTGTCCACTTGTAATTTATTAACTAAAATTACAAATGGTCATATCCTCTCTTGTGGTCGTTGTGTTAAAAACGAAGGTAAACAAATGACCGACGGAGAGAGTATTTGTGGGTTTTCTCAAAATTAAGATATTTTGGAGTTATATTATTTAAAAATATGTTAGTGATAGTGACTAATGTGCATTAAAACAAAAACAAAGTGAGGGATAGGTGATGTGTGGATGACAAAGAAATGACCACATTGTAGTATTATTTTAGGTTCAAGGAATATGAAAACAAAATAAGGGTTTGTTTTTTGATAGATGACATTACAATAAGATTTTATGTTTGTGTAAGTGTGGTGGGTACACACACTATGCATTGTCTATTTCAATAAGATTTTGCATAGTTGATTGTCTTCCTTCCATTGTCTAGTAGCTTATGATTATGTTACTCAAACTCGGTTAGAACTATCTGACATGGGTGTTAGCGTTTGGTTCATGTCCAAACATTGGACTTGGTTGTTCATAATGTTATTGACCTGTCTTGGTATATTAGAAGTAAGCGACTCACAATCGGTGAGCTTGTGATGCATGGCCGTCATTTCAATGTAAGGCCGCTTTACACAAGAACTTGTGTAAAACCATATATCAGTTGACTTTACGCTCCCAACGAAAAGAAGTCACAAATAACTATCATGATTTTGTTGGTGATAATTGATATATGTAATCATCAACTCGTTGACTTGGGAATTGTATACATAAAATGAACAAGTTTCTGCTTGATTGTTGCAAGAAATTCCACTGACCTCTTTGCAATTTTTTTGTGCAGTCGTTTTTTGCAGTACAGAGATCCCCATGCTCAAAGAAGACATCCTTTGGTGGACCCTGTTGTTGTTTCTGAAATGAGGCGATGTCTTGAAGACGGTAAAGAGTTCCAAGGAGAGCTTCTAAATTTCAGAAAAGACGGTACTCCTTTGGTAAACAGGCTCAGGCTTCAACCAATTTATGCCGATGATGGTACTGTTACCCATGTTATAGGTATTCAGATATTCACTGAAGCGAAAGTTAATCTTGACCATGTTTCCTACCCAGTTTTCAAACAGACATTTGAGGATCAAATAGACGACTCGGATGAGTTATCTTCAAAGGGTGGAGATCAGTGTGGAATTCTCCAACTTTCTGACGATGTTTTGGCGCATAACATATTTTCACGCTTGACTCCGAGAGATGTAGCATCCATTGGATCTACCTGCAAAAGGATATACGAACTGACGAAAAATGAGCATGTAAGAAAGATGGTATGCCAAAGTGTATGGGGAAGGGAAGTGACGGGTAATTTGGAGTTGATGACTAAAAATTTGGGGTGGGTTCGATTAGCCAGGGAGCTAACCACCCTTGAGGCTGTTTCTTGGAGGAAGTTCACTGTAGGGGGTTCAGTTGAACCTTCACGTTGCAATTTCAGTGCATGTGCAGTGGGAAACCGACTTGTTCTATTTGGCGGGGAAGGTGTAGGAATGCAACCTATGGATGACACATTCGTACTCAACCTTGACTCGGAACACCCAGAATGGCGTCGAGTGATTGTCAAATCCTCTCCTCCTGGACGGTGGGGCCACACTCTTTCGTGTCTCAACGGGTCATGGCTTGTTGTATTTGGTGGATGTGGTAGGCAAGGGTTGCTTAATGACGTATTTGTCCTCGACTTGGATGCTAAGCATCCGACATGGACCGAAATACTAGGCGGGACACCTCCTGTTCGTCGGTCTTGGCATAGCTCATGTACCATAGACGGGACCAAGTTAGTAGTATTCGGGGGTTGCACAGATTCTGGGGAGCTCCTCAGTGACACATTCTTGCTCGATCTCACAACAGACCGTCCGGTTTGGAAGGAAATACCATCATCATGGTCCCCACCGTCGAGGCTCGGACACTCCCTCTCTGTTTACGGGAGGACAAAGATATTCATGTTCGGAGGACTTGTAAAAAGTGGACAGTTAAGGCTACGGTCAAGCGAAGCCTACACTATTGACATAGGGACCGAAAATCCTCAATGGAGGCAAATAGACTGTGGTGCAGCCGGTATGGGTAGCCAAGGAGGGATCATTCCTCCACCAAGGCTCGATCACGTGGCCGTAAGCATGCCATGTGGCAGAATCATTGTATTCGGAGGTTCAATCGCTGCCTTGCATTCTCCTTCCCAGCTTTTCCTCTTGGACCCTTCAGAAGATAAACCGTCCTGGAGGACACTTAATGTACCAGGACAGCCCCCTAAGGTTGCATGGGGCCATAGCACCTGTGTGGTAGGAGGTACTCGAGTGTTGGTGCTGGGTGGTCATTCAGGCGAGGAATGGGTACTAAATGAGCTCCACGAGCTGTGTTTGGCGAGCAAACACGACTCAGACATGTGATCACTGATCAGGTCATTCTTATGGATAGTTTGATCTTACTTGCTCTCGATTTATGTCTATATTTGTTCATTCTGTCTATTGCCTTTTTGCTGTAAGTTGTTTATGCAGTGAGAGTTAGTGTTGGTTAGTAGTTCACAATCAAAAGTAGTCTAAATTTTTGTGATTTTAGTGTTAATTTTCTCCACTCTTGTAGGATTTCTATGAATTATTAAGCAAACGTAAGTTTCTATGAATGTGACGGACAAAAACCCGTGTTTTATGACATTTTGAATTCTCACATCAACTACCTTTGCATCACATCCACTTTATTATTAGTTCTTGTAGCAGGACGGAAATGGAAAACCAGCACGATACAACCAGAGGCGGAGCCTAGTGTTTTAAGATCGCTAGAGTCATTGCTCTCCTTGACCCAATGGTTGAGTGGTGAGTATACAGCTCATTGATCATGAGTTCGAATCTCGACCCTACTTATATTTTGCTTCACGATTTTTCATGGATGCAAACTCAACTAACCCGATCTCACTTGGTTACCAATTACGAAGTGTGTTTTATGTACAACATAATTTTGACATAAAGCTTACGGAGTACATCTTAATAACCGGAAGTATTCCAAAAAAACGATTATTCAGAAAAATATGTTGACTACATAATGACGTACCTATTGCCTAATAAATTAATACGAAGGTAATTTAAACAAACAAGTAAACAATCTTTTTTTCCCCCTAGACCATACACATCGGCCATCATTTACAAAAATGATGTGAGAAATAGTAGTTGATGGCGCAATTGGTCCACATCAATGATCACTATAAATGTGATGGCAATGACCATCACAAAGTCGAAGGTAAAACTGATGCAAAGATGGTTTATTTTTGAGTTATTTGCTTTTTATTTCTAAAAAAGTATTTAAATAATATAAAAGTTATATTAAAATCTTAATTTTTTATTTTCTACAAAAAGAGATCACTTTTGATAATATTTGATTTTTTTTTTAATGAAGAAGTTGGGAAATTATGATGATTCATTGATGTGAAGAGGTTTTTTATTAATTTTGATGATGAGTGAAAAGCTGATGTGGATAAGTGAATATGAGAGAGAAATGATAAAAAAAGAGTAAAATGATCTAAAAAAAGATGATCATGAATGCGGATAGTCTTAGAGGTGCAATCATAATTTGGCATCACTACACTCACAATTTCACAAACAAGACTAAAAAAAGAAAAAAAAAACCTGGTTAAATATGTAATGACGTACTCCCTCCGTCCCGGTCATTTGTTGTCTTTTTTTCTTTTTTTAGGTGTCTCATTTATTTGTTGTCTTTTCTATATTAAGCATGTCTCTAATGAGTTATTTGATCATTCAATTTCATTGTTATCCACTTGTCATCTAATAACATTACCCTCAAATAATCTCTTTCCTTTTTCTTGATCATTGTGCCAAAAATAAAGGGAAACAAATGAGCAGGACGAAGAGAGTAACTATTATCTAATAAATTATTATTCGACCTACCTAACATGTGATGTGTTGATGTGTACAAATCCAAACGTAGTTTAGACAAACAAGTAAACAATTTTTTTCTTTTACCCTTATTGGAGGTGCAATCATAACTTAACATCACTCCACAAAACCAACTACAAAAAAGACATTTTAAATGCGTAATGACACACAAATATTAGCTAACTTAGCTTGTAAATTGATGAGAGGTAGTATTCATGGCTTATGTTCAAAATTCGTAATAACATATCTGCCATGTGACTCCCATTAGAGTATTTTGCTACCTAATACTCCGTAATAATTTATCACCAAAGCTACCTAACATGTGGCGATGTGCACAAATACAAATGTAGTTTAGCCGAAAGGGTAAACATGGACCCGACAAACGGGTCAATCATGTTCAGATATGAGTCATTTTAAATTTGCATGGTTTGGGTCGCGCTGTGCCATTTCAGGTTCAAGTCAGATATAATCAAGTATTTAAGGGATAATAATCCGTTTGTAAAAATAAACATTCAGATCGAGTTAACTTGGGTAGTTGCTAGTTGGGGTGTTGGGTTGGATACGAGTCGGATCGAGTCATTCAGATCGGGTCAATTTTATCATTTAACAACCTTTTTATCCCCTTCTTGAAAGTGCAATCATAAGTAACATTTCAGTATTTCACTTCACTTGTATACAAGCATATTACAAACACTCCAGTTTATCCTCTGTTTCCAACCTAAAATAACAACTACAATCACCCAAAAAATGCCGTAAAACCCTCAAAAGATTCAATCTTTATACATCAAAAACCCTATTTTCTACAAACCCAATTCATTTCAATCATTAAACAATGGACCCACATCCTACATCGCTTCATTTAGCCATGGCAGCTCTCTTTGGAGCTTCATTAATGGCGATTTCAGCTTTTTTTATTCATAAACGTAGTGTTGATCAAATCCTTGAACGTCTTATTGAAGTTAGACGTAGAGTTGTATACCCAGATCATAAATTGATTGATGGTGAATTAGGGTTTGAAGATGATGATGCTGTTGTTGAAGATGATGAAGTTGACGACGAAGACGGAGACGATAATGAAGATGATGTTGGTGTTGTTGATGATGTTAATGAAGGGTTTGATATTGAAGAAGAAGAAGATGAAGATTATAGAGGGAAAGTTGAAAACTTTAATATGAATTTGAATAAAGCTATTTCTTATGGGATTTCTTCATCTGTTCCGAATTTCGGTGGTCTTTTGTTTGATGATGTTTCTGATGTTCCTTTGTCTTCTTCTTTTGATAAGTCTAAGATTCCTTTGCTTCAGAGGTTTTTGAGGAATGGTAATGGTTTCTTTACTTTGATTTCCGTTTCAATCATTTGTTTACCTTTGTTTAAAATCCGCTTTAGGAACGGTTCAATTTGATGAGGTTTTGTATGGTAGTATGATTTTTGAGTTGGAAATGGTAATGGTTTCTTCACTTTGCTTTCCGTCCTAATCATTGTTTACCTTTGTTTAAAATACGCTTCAGGAACGGCGGGAGTACTTGTGTTTTGAATTTAATCAATTTGATTAGGTTTTATATGGTACTATGTTAGAAACCCAAATGATTTTTGAGGTTGGAGTAGTTTGAATGGGATGGAAGTTGAGTTTTGGATGCTTTGATGATTTAGTGTGAGATGGTTAATCTTGATGTCCATAGATGAAGAAGTGGATTCATTATTAGAGGGTAGACATTGATTAGACAGGAAGAAGAATGTCGTAGTCTAGTGATTAAGGTCCAGGTTCCGGCTGTGGGTATACTAGGTCCTAATGTTGAGTCCCGCCTTACTGTACTAAATCTGTGTGTCTGCATCTCCTGGTAGGACTCCATCCCCAAAAAAGAAAAACAAGTCAGGAAGGCTTGCTTGTGGTTGTGCTACTTGTGTAGTTACCAACTTACCATTTTTGGAACCATTGGATTGGGTATTTGTTTCAAAGTAGAGGCGGACCTTTATGTCGGATGGGCCAATCCCTGCTTGTTTTGTTAGTTGATACACAATTCGGCAGGATACACATTTGGCCCCTTTACTCAGTGATTGACTAGTCAATGTTTTAGACTTGAGGTCAGAATTCAAACCCTTGCCCCTTTTGAAAGCTCCATGATTTTCCACTGCTTCAGATCCTTACTAAGTTACTTAGAAAGGTCGAATTATGTCCAATGTTGATTGTGTTTTAAAGCTTCTCATATAGTAGTAAACTGAGATTGTGCATCATATTGCCTTAGTTAAGCGGATTTGTTGACAAATACAATTATATGGTTTACATAGAGAGTATAGTTGCTTGAACGTAATATCAAAGCTGCAATGCAGTGTTACAAAATTATGTTGCATGTTGATAATTTATAGTTATTACATCTCCATTTTGAGTCTTTTTGGTAATGACATTTTCTTGACATTGGACTTCTTGAATCTCTGCTGTAATTCTGTATTTGTAAAATATTAATAAACGAATAACCTCCTATTCTTTAATTATTTACCTGCAGGGGATGATAGTTCACTGAGAACTTCTACTTCCAGTACTGAGATCGGTTCTGAAACTATAAACAAAGTTCCATTAGAAAATACAGTGCCTTCGAATGGGCATTGCAAAGAGCTACAGGATAGAGATGCCATTCCTATCAAAGAGAATACCAAGAGTTCTGCAGATTCTGTAAGTGTTTGTTTGGTTAATTGGCAGATGAACTCTTTCTCGAGTCGTTAGAGGCTATATCTTGTAAGCGAAATAAATTCAAACTGTACAATAAATGAGAAGTGGATGGAAGCTTGAGAAGACATTGGTTTTGTTTATGGTATTCTAAAGTTGATAGTAATCTTAGGTCAGTTTTTAAGTTCTCATACCATAGCCTACTGTAACCTCAAGATGCTACCTTTTCCAGAGTTAGGATTTTACACCTGTCACGTTTTGGGGAAATTCAAAAGATTTTGGAGTATAATATATGAATGTGGGATGAAGAAATGTAGAGTAGATATAAATTTTGAGTATTTCTTGGCATGTACACGGAACTGAAAATATACCACCAAATTCACATCTCTTCATTTTTTCTGGGATTTGTATAAAGTCGTTTCTTTCTTGTATCGAAATGTCAATTTTCATGACCTAGCAAAGAGTGTTAAATTGGATTTTAAGCATGGCAATTTATTTTTTCAGAAAATTCCTGGTTTGCCGCAGACTCAGAAAAATAGAGTTGCTGCTTGTGAGAGGAAAGCTATTCTTGATTTGCCTGCCAATGTAGAGATAGATATGGCACCAACTGAGGCTGAGGAAAATGATTTTAACACTGTTCTACCTTTAAAAGCTGCGATACCAGGTGAGCTGCCTGCCTGAGCTCTGAATGCTACTTTCGCTATATCGTCTCATATGGTCTTGCACTCTCGCGTATCATACTTCAAAAAGTAATACACCCTCCATCTCATTTATATTTCCCTCTTTGATGTACAATGTCAATTTTGACCAATACTATTTCACGTTATGCAATAGTAGTATTCTCATATACCCTTTTTTTCCATTTGGTTGGTTGGGGGGCAAGTGTGAACCCGGACTCTTATTTGTGTTCTTTGTGTGCAAGGGATACTACCCTTCTTCAAAACCTTTTTGTGAAAAATTCTAGCATGTTTTATATCATGTGCTGTGTACCAACTTTATAGATTTTACCTGTTTGCCATGTTAGTACTACGATATTCAGAAGAGCTCAACTATGTTGAGCTTGTCATGTGGACAAGACCATGTCTTATGTCGCGGAATGATTATTACTGCCCCTATGCTAGGCAAAGTTGGTAGCGGACAGTGTCGCATACGTCCATATTATAAGCCTAGTAAAGCTAAGGCGGAAGCTGATATACAGTTATACAATGTGAGCTATTGTTTGGTGCATCTGGTGGAGTGGAATTCTTATTATTTTTCTGGGACAGACATTCTTTTGACGTGGGCATTTGGGTAAATGCAGCTTTACGCTATCTTAGTGTAAAACTGCCTTACAAGATACATTTTGGGGTTCTAATGCCCTTCCCTGCTACAAGATTTCACACATTTCAGTTTAACAGTGATATCATCTGCAAAATCTGTGACGCCCTTGTTTATCACTACATAGGCTTCTTTGCTGTCAGTCGTTGTTCGCCAAATTTCTAATGCTCGTGAACTATAATTTTGGGGATTTTTTTTAATGCACAATTGAACTATCACTGTTTTGATTTCTTCTTGTGCCTCGTTGTTTCAGTATGCGTTGCTGTTTGTTTCCATCACCTAACTTTTTTTTTTTTTTATGATTTACTTGCAATGTATATAGTGCCTTTAAACACGGAAGAAGAAGAAGTCCGAAGAATGCTGCGTGAGTGTTTGAAATTAAGAGAGACCTATATTTACCAGGAAGAAGTTGCACCATGGTGCAAGCCACTAAATGCTACTACTACTGAAGACAATGAAGACCCTTTTCACTTTTATCCTGTCGAGAAGAGTGATGTGAGTCTTAACCCCACTTAAGTAATTGCCTTATTTTCTATTCAACGATATGGATATTGACAAATATTTGTGGGACATGGAACAATTTGTCTTATCTTAAACCTTCCCCTTTTTGGCATAAACTGATGAGGGTGCTGAATATACCGTAACTTTTGACTAATTTCCGTTTTCCACTGATTTGAATCAGCATGACTGCAGAATGGAAGATGGTGTGATGCATGTATATGCTAGCAAAGATGGTAAGCATTGCATATCTAAAAGGGATTTTTATGTACAAAACTTTCTGATTGTATTTACTTGACGTGGTTCGCTCTCTTCCCAGACACCGTGGAGCTTTTCCCTGTTCCAAGTGCAACTCAATTCTTCACTGATATGCATCACATCCTAAAGGTTGTTTCCACAGGAAACGTTAATTCTGCATGCTATCACCGACTACGGTTTCTCGAGGAGGTAAAGTTTTACCTTTGACTGTTAACTGTTCAGCTGATGTTATTTTTTGGCTTATTTTAACATACATCTGAATATGCAGAAATTTCGTCTTTATCTGTTAGTAAATTCAGACAGGGAGTTTTTGGCTCAGAAGAGTGCACCACATCGTGATTTCTACAACATTAGAAAGGTTGATACCCACATACACCATTCTGCATGTATGAACCAAAAGCATCTTCTTCGGTTTATAAAGTCCAAGCTAAGAAAGGAACCTGACGAGGTAGGATGTATTCTTCTCTTCTTTCATGACACTGCTTTAATAAGTTTCAACTTCAACTCTTCAAGTTTATATTGGTTGCTCATTACTTGATTGTCGTAGCACAGGTTGTCATATTTCGAGATGGAAAGTATCTAACACTAAAAGAAGTTTTCGAGAGCTTGGATTTGACAGGGTATGACAAGCTGACCTCATCTAAAATGTTTATTTTCTACAAGATTGACGTCCTGATTTCCATGCCGTCTATCTCGATGAATTGTTTTCAGGTATGATTTAAATGTTGACCTGTTGGATGTACACGCTGATAAGACGACTTTCCATCGATTTGACAAGTTCAATCTTAAGTATAATCCCTGTGGACAAAGCAGACTCAGAGAAATCTTTCTGAAGCAGGATAATCTTATCCAAGGTTTGTGCAGACATGCAGTATTCAGCCTGTTCTTTTCCCCCTTTTTTCACCTCGCTTGTCAAAATAAGGCTATTCTCATTTACAAATATCCCTTAATTTGAAAACTCCTTGTTTTTTTGGGGAAAATTAATTAACTGCCTTTTTTTTTGTTGTATAAGGATTACAGTAGTATCTTAAAATGCTTATTGCAGGACGTTTTCTGGCAGAAGTAACGAAAGAAGTTTTGTCTGACCTTGAAGCTAGCAAATATCAGGTCTGAGTGCCTGTCAAAAGCAATTTTATTGTTTATGTTAACATCAAGGATTTGGCTGGATTCGTATTTGGTACATTGGTTAAAGCTACGTTGAGACAGTATCATTACTTTAGACTTAGAAGTGATGGGAATCGATTATGAAATTCGCTTCATAACATGTCAAACACAATGATATTCTGTGCTTGTCCTCTAGTACACCACCACCTTATTATTTTAAAAGTTTGGATAGGTTACTCATGATTTATTCTTACAGATGGCGGAATATAGAATCTCTATATATGGGAGGAAGCAAAGTGAATGGGACCAGCTTGCCAGTTGGTTTATCAACAACAAGATATACAGCGAAAATGCCGTGTGGCTAATTCAGGTACTTTTTCCTGAATCTTGCTCATGCGAAAGTAAACAATCCAACTCACTGATTATGCCAACTGATTAGGTTGGATGTCTAAGCAGCTAAGTACATACTAGCTGACAGAAAACATCCAATATCTGGACTACACCCACCAGGAAAGTCAATTAAAGGGCAGAAGATAGAGTTTGATACCAAATTAAGACAAATTCCAAACTTTTACATATAAAACGAAGTTGCAGCTTGTATTTTGCAGAACTACTCACTGTTATGAAAATGTTCTAATAATCTTTGAAACTCATAAATCATGATTACCTAACTTAATCATAAATAATCAAAACTAAACAACAGAAATTCATCAATTATCTTGCCATAGCATCATATGTCATCCTCGGTAAGATCAATAATCTCAACCCCATCATCTTTTGTGAGATCAATAATCTCAACCTCTTCATCTTTTGTGAGATCAATAATCTGCATGCCATCTTCTTTTGTGAAATCTATAATTTCGACTTCAATTTATTTGGGTAAATTAATCATATTGGACTCTTCAACCTCCTTTTATGTCCTCAAATTTTTTTGGTAAACTATTCATATTAAACTCTTCAACCTCCTTCTTTATCTCCTTTAGGAATAATTTGTTAATTTGCGGCGGGAAGCCAGTCGTCCTCGTCCTGTTACTCCATTCTTCTGTACTCGACATGGTTTAGCATCGCTTTCTGACCTGATCCATCCAAATTTATGGTCTGGTCTGGTCGGGTTACAAGTCATCTTCGGGTCGGAAGGCGTTGCTAAATCATGTTGAGTAGTACATAGGAAGACAGATTAACAAATTATTTCCGAAGGAGATAAAAAGGATGTTGAATAGTTCAAGATGATTATTTTACCCAAAAAGTTAATGAGATAAAGGAGGTTGAAGAGTCCAATACTCCAATATGATTACATTACCCAAAAAAAGTTGAAGTCGAGATTATAGATTTAACAAAAGGAGATGAAGTGCAAATCATTGATCTCACTAAGGATGATGAGGTTGAGATTATTGATCTCACGAAGGATGATGAGGTTGAGATTATTGATCTTACGGAGGATGACATATTATGCTCTGGCGACCAAGATACTTGATGAATTTCTGTTATTTTGTTTTGATTATTTATGATTAAGTTAGTTCCTCAGTGATGATTTAGGAGTTTTAAAGATTATTAGAAATGTATTCATAATAAGATGCAGTGAGTAGTTATGCAAAATGTTATCAATGTCGCTACTTCGTTTTATAATTTTCAGTTTGGAATTTGTCTTAATTTGGTATCAAACTCAATCCTCAACCTCACTCTCATCCACCCGCCCCTTAATTGATTTCTTTGTGGGTGTAGTCCAGATATTGGATGTTTTCCTTAAACTGGTAAGTACTTGAGCTGCTTAGACATCCAAGCTAATCCATTAGCATCACAGATTGTTTTGCTTGTGGGTGTAGCCGTGTAGTCCAGATATTTGTCGTAGCTTGTTGATTTTGTCTACGGTATTTCATCCGGCTGTATATTGGTCATGCGAAAGAGTCCTCTAATGACTATTTATCTTTTATGTAGCTGCCAAGGCTTTATAATATCTACAAAGGCATGGGAATAGTTACCTCATTCCAGAACATCATAGATAATATATTCCTCCCACTATTTGAAGTTTCTGTTGATCCAAATACTCATCCTCAGCTTCACGTGTTTTTGATGCAGGTTAGCGCATCCTTCTTCCATCCCATAATAACTTCTAAATATGTTTTGTAAACGATTAGCTAAACAGAACAAACTCTCATTTATGCAATTTTTTTTTCCCAATTCCCGTCATGATTTATTTGGTAGATTGCTTTTATCGATAGATCACTATAGTTGATTAGCACGAAGTTGCTTCTTTTCTATGTTACTCACTTAGCA
This sequence comes from Silene coronaria, assembly GCA_028566215.1. Taxonomy (NCBI): domain Eukaryota; kingdom Viridiplantae; phylum Streptophyta; class Magnoliopsida; order Caryophyllales; family Caryophyllaceae; genus Silene; species Silene coronaria. The sequence goes on from JAOWBH010000021.1 coordinate 18,014, forward strand.
ATTCGCATATGAGTACCTGTCTAAATGTCGGACTCGGCACGACTCAGCTTCTTACACATATGGACCCAATCCTGTAATTACAATATGGGTTCAGAGAGATGTTCTCAAAACAAATACTCCATACGTAGTTGTAAATTAAAAATATTAGTTTTTTTAAAGTAAAATAAAGAGATTTCTATAAATAGGGCTTTAAGATTAAACTCGCTATGACAGCATACTAAATACTTCATACATAGTCATCTCTACTATTTGTGTCATGTGGAACTCGTTATATTTTTTGGTATTTCTAGGATAAATTTTGGAGTTGCAAGTGTCGGGTAGGACTCCCTTTCCATATCCTTGAATGTCACGTTGGGCAAGGATATGACCCAAAAGTGAAGAGTCTCTGTTTATGATGGGGTGTTTTGATGCCTTGGCTATCTTGTTGATATAGGAAACTGGTGGGCCTTTATCGGATTCGTTCGTACTTTGTAACACCACCTAGACTCTAGGATCCTCCATAGAAAGGGATTTACTATTCTTGTCGTGAGATTTGAGTACATTTTGATTTTCGTCGTGGTTATTAATACATTTCACTATATCATACTGCCACTTTTCTCAAAAACTAGAAAAAAACTTCAAAACTTTTATGATTCAGGTTGTTGGATTTGATCTGGTGGATGATGAGAGTAAACCAGAGAGGCGCCCGACAAAGCATATGCCCACGCCATCTGAGTGGACTAACGGATTCAATCCTGCTTTCTCATATTACACGTATTATTGCTATGCCAATCTGTACACTCTGAATAAGGTTTGTCCTCTGCACATTATCCTGGCAACAATAAGTTCAATTTCAGATGAGCTTAGTATGTCACTTCATAGGAAACTGTTGGCAACCATTCTCACTGTTCAAAATCTGCTTAAAGAAAGCACACGAGAGTAAAGTTGGGCGTGCCTTTGTTCAATATGCTAGCTATACAGCCTGTGACTTTTGAGATTGCTTTTATGGGGTCACTAGCTTCTACTGGATGGTCCTGAATTGCTGATGCTTTTGCTGTTAGCAATAACTTAGTTATACGAGTGTAACATTGTACTTCTAGCAAATAAATATTGCCTTTTAAGTTGTAGGGAATAATCTAACCTATAGAATGGGATTATTGGACTCATCGGGGTTTTCATCAGGAATTTGTGAACTTTTTTAAAGTGACGGTTGATATTCTCACTACTTCAATATGAGCCTCCACAGAATTAATTTGTTCTGGTATTTCTGCAGCTACGTGAATCAAAAGGACTTCCTACAATCAAACTCCGTCCTCACTGTGGAGAGGTTCTCTTCTGACTTCAATATCGGTTGGTATCCCTTCTGTTCATAAGTATGTATGGTTTCACCATCTCTTTCTTTTTACAGGCTGGTGACGTTGACCATTTGGCTGCTGGATTTCTCTTATGCCATAATATATCGCATGGGATCAATTTGCGGAAATCTCCAGTACTTCAATATCTCTATTATCTGGCTCAGGTTGGCACTTCAAAGTTCAAGAATTGTACAAATTGCCATCAATCATACAATACTGTTACGAGAGAAAATGTTTGACAGACATTTACTGTCATCGGCAATACTGACATCGGCAATACTGACATGACCTAAACATGAGAGATTCAGTCGAAAACATCGTAGACTGAAAATAACCCTAGTCAGAATGACTCAAAATACTTATTTGAAACAAAAACCATTATAACTACGTCCAAGAACAACTCCACTGCATTCAACTTCTGTTTTGATAGTGGGTGAAGGAACACGATTTTACGAGTGGTACTGATTCCTACTAAAAGCAAGTCACCAATTAATTTCTATTAATTGAATTTACAGATTGGGCTGGCTATGTCTCCATTGAGCAACAATTCCCTTTTTCTGGACTATCATCGCAATCCATTTCCAATGTACTTCCAGCGAGGTTTAAATGTCTCACTCTCATCTGATGATCCCTTGCAAATTCATTTGACAAAAGAAGCACTTATTGAAGAATACAGCGTAGCTGCCCAGGTAAGCACTTATGAGTTATGATATATGCCATTCTTCTTTTAGTTCATCTTGATCTTGTCCACTAATTTGCCATCTTCAGGTGTGGAAGTTCAGTGCTTGTGACCTATGTGAGATAGCCAGGAACTCTGTGTACCAGTCTGGTTTCTCTCATGCTGCCAAGGTTAGAAATCTGACTGCCGTTTTCTCGTATGATTGAGTCTAGTTTTTGATGGTCTTATTATACTTTGGATAGTCCAAATAATGAAAAAACGAAATGAAACCTCTTTTTTTTCAATAAGAACATTAAAGTAGGACCGTCCTGTAGGCTGTAAGTGAGTGAGTGACCTTTTCAAGCTTTTCTGATGGGTTTTCAACTAAAAACTTCAAAAGCTCATTGTCAAACCTTTGATCATAATTCATGATCACACCTTACCATATATTTGTGTCCGTCTAATAAACAAAATCATCTTTCGTATCTCTAAAAATGTGTTTTCTTGTTCTTCCCCAAAATGGTTCGTTCTTTGTCTAAGATCTTTCATGTTTATGGACCAGCTGCACTGGCTTGGAGATAAATATTTCTTGAGAGGTCCAGAAGGAAATGACATTCACAAAACTAATGTTCCCAAGCTGCGCATAGCATTCCGACATGAAGTAAGTGTTTACTAGCAAAACCACAAAATTCCATTTCTCGTAACCGTCTGTTACATCTACAAGCCAATATTGACAACACATCCATGTTATTCCTATGTAGACATGGAAGGAGGAACTGCAGTATGTGTACAACGGTAAAGCAAGGGTCCCCGAAGAAATCGACCTGTTCTAAGGAATGACTTCTTCCAGGGTTTATCAGATGATCTTTCCTGACGTCTAGTTCATTTGGCGGATGAGGGAAGGTCAGGCTAACATTATAGAGCTTCTTTTGCAGTTCCTAGTCAGGAAACTGTACCAATTTTACAATGTGATTTACGGTAAAAATTCACAAGGGTGGTGATCATTTAGCATCGCTAATTTGCAATCCTCGAGTATGGTTGTCCTAGGCTTCTTCCGAATGAAATGAGAGAAAAGTCCCTTGAGGACTTGGTTCACCACCCGTTTTTCATGGGTGAGAACCCGAGCAAGTATTTCTTTTATGTAACCAACATAATTGATCGAACTTATACGAGGGATATTCTTGTTCTTGTGATGATCTTATATTCTTATTATAGGACTCTTTATACAAGCGGTAGTATAAATTTTTGATCGTCAACGATCTCTACCAGGCTGACCCCAAATCATTTGGGGATTAAAGCTCCGATGTTGTTGAAGGATCTTTGCCAGGTCCTTCGGTCCTTCACCAGAGGTACCACTATAATGAATCCAAGTACACATTTTTCTCCTGAAGAGGTAAAAACTAAAAAGATTCATAATGCCGAAGTTCTCCATTTTGAAGAATTGACATCTCTAAAAAATTTCGACATTCTCCGATAATGATTAAGGTCTTTTTTCTGGAAGTTAATTAAATTCTCCCATTCTTGATTCACATTTAACAACTCCAATCACAATTACATACAGTAATTTCTAGATTTTTATCACCTATTTTCGAAAATATATTCGACTCAACACAAACAATTACGATATTAAGGTCTATACCCAAAAAAAATAACGAGACCTTATCATTTTTGACTTAGTTTCAATACAATTCAGACTAAATTCTATAAAACTTACATTCTCTAGGTCATTAAATTCAAGTCAAACTAACTTTTTATCGTCATTTCAACTCTTATGAATTCGATTCGATTCGATTCAATTCAATCCTTCCGCAAAACCTAATCGATAAAAAAAATGGGCCTAAGATAGTTAAAGCGTGAAACGGATTCAAAAACATAAGATGAACTAACTCATAGGACTTCTTCCCCAATCCCCATCTATAAATACAACCAAATCATAACCTTTTCACCTCCTCTCTCCCTTCACTCCTCACCATTAAGGTCTCTTCAACAACACCATCCTCTCCTAAACCCTAAACCCCCAAATATGGCGGCAACAACCACCGCAACACCACCGGCAGTTCCGACTCCGGCGACATCAACAACCTCCGACGGTCCAGTCCTAACCGTAATCACAAAACGCATCCGCGCTCTCCGCAAAAAACACACTCGTATCCTTCAAATGGAACAATCTTTATCTCAAGGCAAAACCCTAAACCCCGAACAACTCGACGTTCTTCGCTCCAAACCCGTTGTCGAAGCGCTTATCGACGAACTCGAAAAACTCCGCGGTCCTCTCTCCGCCGCTCTCGAGGAAGAGCTCTCCCTTTCGCAACCACCGCAACAACCTCAACAACAACCACCGCAACAGCCGCCGCAAGAACCGGAACAGCCACCGCAACAACAAGAAGAAGACGATAAGCGAGACGAGATAATGGATTTGATGAAATTGATGTATTTCGGGAGTTTATTTGAGGTGAAAGGGCAAAGTGAATTTACGTCTTCAATGTATGCTAAAACACTTGAGCGTGGGAGTTGTATTACTTATGATGTTGTTACTGATGATGCTGTTGCTGGTGATATGCTTAATGAGCATGATTTGGATTTGATTTCGGTTTTACAAGGGTTAATGATTGCTAGACCTCTTAATTCTGAGCTTTCGCACCGAAATGCGCTTGATTTGTGCTTTAAACATGCTAAGTTGTGGCTTGCTAATGCTGATCAGCCTATTGATCCTCGGACTACTGTTACCTGTAAGTTTCCTGTTAATTCGTATCGTTTTTTGTTTATTTCTTCGCTTGTTTAATTGTTGAATTGTTTGTGGAACGGTAGGGATTGATAATTTGTTTATTTAATTCATGATTTGACGAAGGTTAATGTTTGTGATTTGGCCTAGGTTCTAAGTAGTTCTTAGTCTAATTGTAATTTGACGAATGTTAAAGTTTGTGATTTGAGGAATGTTAAGTAGTCTAATTCGTGATTTGACGAAGGTTAATGTTAGTGATTTGGCGTAGGTTAAAGTTTGTTTGATGATTTCGTGATTTGATGAATGTCACGTGTAATTTTTTATTGTTGAAGGATTTGTGGAAGGTTAGGGATTGATTGCTTGTTTAATATGCAATTTAGATTATCGTAAAGGTTGTTTGTATTGCTAACTTGAATGTCAGAAAGAAATAGAGAAGACTGTATTTGTTGACTTTTGAGTTTTCTATGGTTGATTGTAAGTATACTGTGGAAAATTAGTTGATTATGCCCATATTAATTGGCCATAGAACGTGAGCGATCTTGATTTGTTGAATATGTTGATTGTCTTTAGAATCTGAAAAGTTGAAGCTTTTTTCAAGTTTGTTCGAAGAATGATAAGTAGCTCTTAGTCTTATTCGTGATTTGATGAATGTTTAAGTTTGTTTAAAAATATTTTATATAATTTGAATGTTGATAGAAGTTCGAGGAGATTGACTTTGTTAAAAGTTCTGTTTTTCTTCGGTTTGGAGAATCAACAACTTCAATTTCTGGTTGCTTTTACTTTCTAGGGTGCTGATTGATTGTAGTTGATTATGTCCATATTTGAACGTTTAATTGGTTGTAGAATGTGAGAGGTGCCTGATTTGTGACTATAAAGGTTGATTGTGTTTAGAGAGTTTGAAAAGGTGAGGTTTTGTTGATGTTGTAGATGCTGCGTTGAAAGAAAAGTTGAACAAGATTATTTCCTCGGAATATTTTTTTGCCACACCGCAGATGAGGGAGGCGGTAGAACTTGCAAACTTTGGATTCCATGCTCCGATTCAAAAGTCCATGGTGGATGTTGAAGTGCCGGTGCCTGTCCAAGTGGAGGGATCAACTGAGCAATACCAGGAAACGGTAAAATCAGTGTGATATGAAACTGCCTGAAAGTTTTGCTTTACTTAGTTCAGTTGTTTGTTGAAGGTGTAGTTTTCCTGACTTTCTGATTGGTGTAAGGTGTTCTGGATTTTTTCATGTGCTATTGGGAAAGCTTGATGTTTGATGGTTATTTTCATGTTGATGCCAACCAAAGTGGAAATTACATTCCCTAATAAAACTGTGTTACAATATTAGTACAAACCATCTTCAAATGGTGTGACTTGGAAATATCCCTTGTACCTCTAAAATCATCACCATGTATTACCATAACTTAATAGACTTTGTTCCTGTGTATAAAAATATATTGCTTGCACACATTTGTGCTACAACCTTAGACATTGGTGGATCTATTATGTGGCTAAAAACCTTGTTTTCTAGCTGTTGGCTTAGTGTATCGATACCGCTAACAAGCCGATCAGTTATGTTCCAAAATCTTGATTTTTCTTGCTGTTAACCTAGATTATTTATGTAATAGTGCTTGACCTCTTGACTGCTTGGTTTTTCCTTGATTTTTCCTTTGTATTGCCATGTTGATTTATGTAATGTGGAGACTCTACATTTGGTTGTAGAGATTGGACATCTTATATTGTACGTAAACAGCTAGGTGTATTTGTTGATTTATGATGTGCTACATGCACACTTTCTAAGTTTATAGGCCTATAGTCCCCTGTTCACATGTTTCATTGTCTTTTCATAAAATGCTTTTTTCTGTGATGAGATTGTATTGTTTGGCTGAGAGATTAAATAATGATGTTATAGGGTATCCAAAAGTATCTTCATATATCCTTTGCTTTGAGTTTCGGTGCTCCTTTTACTGTTCTTACTGATTTAGCACCACATATAACTGCTCTTATCTTCTTATCATTTTCTTTAATATGCACCTCTTAACTAATTCACTAACTTAGCTGACTTTCACACGGCAAATAGATACACTAACGAATCGTAAACTGATACTTGTGGATCGATTAGTGATTCATATGCATTTGTGTCGTGCCACTTTGAAACTATTTTTGTAGTGTTGGCCACAGCCGTTTTCTTATTTTTTCCTGGTTGTCGGCAGAACTGTTATGCTGACCTCTTCTGTTTATGTTTTGTTTTACTAAATTACATTTTACCCAATATGAAAGATAACAGATGAAGAATGTTAGATTTTCTATATGCTCTCTGTGTTATTCAAGACGGTGATGCCCTTCTAATTTAAAAATATTGCAATTTCAACAAATGGCTGCTGAACTTGCTATTTTGTTGGCAATTGATTGGGAGTGTGTAAATGCATGTGTTTGTGCCCTGAGGTGTGGTACAGAAGTTTTATAAAACAATAGTTTCATAGGCTCTGAAAAATGTCATTCAGAGGTACTTCGTTTTGTTTTCTGTAAATTTTTGGTTTCGGGGTGAATGACACTATCAAGCAACAGTGTGTTTCGGACTGTTTGCATGTGCAAGAGCAATTGGGAAATTGTCAAAATCTTGTCTTTTTTTTCCACTTAATACCTACTGAGTGTAGGCACTTGTACCCTATTGGGATTTTCTCGGCTAGGCTTCTGTGAGTTCAGTTTAAAATTTGGGTATGAGTTTGATTTTGTGCTGTATGTTCATTTTGATGATGATGCTTTTTCATTGCGATATACATATTAGCAGCATTATATATTCATGGTTCTTGTCGAACAATTGTAGGAAGAAGATGCTGCCAATTGCGAAGTGTATGAAACAGCTGGACACCAGTCTGTTAACGTCTCAGTGTTTCAGAAGGTCAGTTCCTTTTCTTGGTTCTGTTTTGTGGAAGAATAGTTTTTCCATTTTTAATGGAGCCAAAAGCTCACTATCCTTAACCCTTGAAATATGATGGAATAAAGCAAAAGTTACACTGAACTATGTTTGTTTCTTACCTTGCAAAGTAGTGGTTGTGGTCTCTTCTATTCTTGATTTAGGTCACTTGAAAAGGGCTCTCTTTTTCTTCACAAACAAGTGTAAAGCAAAATTGTGTGTACTTAGGATATTAATGTCAGACCATAGGTGGGAGTGTCGGACCCTTTGGAGATTCTGGTTACATTGTTGCTGTTGGTCTATCTTAGTAATAGTTAGGATCATAATTGAATTTGTGCCGCTTTTGTTTCACAGGATGATTTGGAGCCGGAGAATCCCCCTGAAGTTGTTCCATTGCAGACAGATCAAGAACAGTCCCAGACTACAGAAGGAGAGAATGGCTACAGCAGTGTAGACTTCAAGGACCAGCAGTACGGTAACCGAAGAGGTCCTAGGGGTGGTGGTCGTGGTGGTGGCCGAAGGGGTTACCCTAATGGCAGAGGAGGCAGGGGTACTGGCAGGGGTAATGGGACCTACCAGAACGGTCGTGGCCAGTACTATGATAATTACTATCCTAGGAACAATTACTACAATAGACGAGGTGGAAGAGGAGGTGGTGGTGGTGGCGGTGGATACTACAACAATTCATCTGGAGATCATGGCAACCACTCCCAGGAGAACATTGGGGCCGCGTCATAGTACAAACATGGATTCTTGTGATGCTTTTTAGTGCGATATGTGCGTAGTAGAATTCTAGTCTCTATTTTTATGGATTCACCGTTTTGGGTACCACTCGCTTTTGTAGCTCAGTGAACATTATGGTTCTTTCCATGGTTCTTACCGAAGTATTTCTAATATAACTTGGAGAACTCGCAAGTCACTTCTTGCTGCAATATCAGCGTGTCATTGAATCTGTGTGGGAATTTCTCGAAGGGTTGATATTTGATAGCTATGTTATTGTTATTCGGAATCAGCTGTAATATCTGATTCTGTTCCAGACACGGATTTTGTGACATTTTGTTTTTGCCAAAAATGAAGTGTTTTAAGTGCCATGACATGTTTAGTCAGGAATTCGGAATTGTATAGATTGACAGTTGCAGTCAGGGTGAAAGTTGAAGCAGTTTCTGTTTCAGAGTTTCAGCTATGGCAAATTTTCCGAGTTAGTCGAATGAAGGTAAATCTGTTTTATTTTTTTAAGTGTTTTTTGCAATTTGACAACATGCATAATCTTTTGACAAGAATTTGCAGTCTTTGAATTAGATTCTGAGGGGAGAAATTTTTGAAAAGAGCATATGTTCTCTACTGTACAATATTGCATACATTTGATCAACATTTGTGTAGCTTAATGTTGAAGTTTCTTCATCAAAATAAAAAATAGCGAAAGGGAATCCGAGGCTTAACTCGGGTAATCTTTGCCCACGGTTTTAAACTCGGATTATAAGTATCATCGATTAGCGACTACTAATTTTTCTTTCCTAAAATATACACAATGCTCTTGCTTTTGAGACTGAGTGTATTCAGAAGAATTGAAGGGAAAGCTTCTAAATTAGTCAAAGATGCCCTACTAATCTGCAAAGCATCTCTGGAAGAGTGTTTAGGGACGTACTCTTGTTCTTTAATTATCGTCTTAATACCGCGTGTTTATTTTGTAATCCATACATTAATTAGATGTATATAAATAATTATCTGAGGCTGTATAAAGTATGTTTATAAACTAGCTACTTACAATAATAGTAAAAAACTTTATACTTTATGTATGTATTTTGTACATTATCCACTATTCAAAAGCGCGATTAATTGTTGAAATTGCTGATCTGCTGATGCTACTGTGTTTCAACTTCCTGACTTTTGCTCGTACAGATAATTTTCATGTCGAGGCGGGTCTGGCTTGAATCTAACCCATGAGTTTAACACTTGACGACTTTACTGTGAGGTTGTATACATCCGACATTTTTTTACCATGCTTCGGGAATCAATTTTTGAATGATCGAGATAATGTCGTACAAGGGCGCAAAATTTCTTATAATTACGGTACATGAATGGATTCTAAAGGATGATTCATGTCAGCCGACCCCAATTCATTTTGGGGTTAAGGCTCTCTGATGTTGTTGTTATTGTTACGGTACAGGAATGGATGAATCAAAAACGACAATATGTACATGAAATAGAGCTGTTTATGGGTCATCCCGTCCATTTACCCGGCCCATCCCGCCCGCTAAATAAACGGGTACGGACAAGACATTTTAAGAAAAATACAAAGGCCCAGGCCACAAACCCGTACCGAACCCACGAACCCGCTTGTCCATGGGCCAAAAATGGAACGCGAGCCCGGCCCAAGCCCGCATTTGAACCGCTCTTAACATGAAACTTGATAACTACAGAAACTCAGTAGAAATCCTGTTTTGGCTGCTACTAAGACGTGTTTCACAATTGTATGTCTCAAAATATTTGATGTGCTGTTTATTAATCTAAAATTCAAAAGCAAATATGCTTCAAAACACTATTTTTCACAACAATAAGTATAAACTAAGATTAATGTCAATTTCTATGACCCAAAGCATCTGATACTACTTTCAACCAAAGAATCAAATGTTACTTGAGAATCACATACATCAATATAAATCCCTGTTTTTCGCCTTAACATGGTAAAATTCAGCAACAACAAAAACCGGTCTGAATTAGCTTGCAGCTGCTATTTGTAGAATGGGTAACCACTTCTCGTCGCGTGGCAAGCTGCCTACTGTTGTTGTGATTCATTCATTAGATGAGTGGAGATCTTTCTTCGAATCGTCTAAAAAATCAGACAAACTGGTAATAATATTAGTTACCTGTTTATGGTTATTGCAGGTTTTTGAATGTTTGGGGTGCAAGTGTTTGACAGGTTTTTCTACGTAATCTTATTGTACAACCGTCTTTTATATTGTTTTTTTACAGTTTCCTGTTCATCATTATTGCAAGTTTATGAAATTTTGGGGTGTGCCAGTGTTTGACTGGTTTTTCTACGTAATCTTATTGTAAAACCGTCTTTTATATTGTTTTTTTGCAGTTTCCTGTTCATTATTATTGCAAGTTTTTGAAATTTTGGGGTGCCAGTGTTATCTTTTATAGTAAGACCGTCTTATATTATGTTGTTCATTTGCGGTTTTGGGAGAATAGGTGGTGGTCGATTTCCATGCTTCCTGGTGTGGACCATGTCAATACATGGAGCCAGTGTTCAGAGCTTTTTCACTCAAATATGGAGATGCTGAATTTGTGAAGATTGATGTGGATGAGCTCTCGGTACATGCCTCGAATTCAATTAAATTGTTTAACAAGTACTCGTATTAAGTTAACCAGTCGATTACTTATGAAAGCGTTATATCAACTGAAAGTCTAATCCGATTGTTATGACTTATGATTTACAAGTTATGACCAAATCGATGATTACATACTCTTTTCAGGAGGTTGCAAGTGAATTTGGAGTAGATGCAATGCCGACATTCGTATTATTCAAGAAAGGGAAGGAGATCGATAGGCTTGTTGGTGCTAATAAGAGCGAACTTAAGGACAAGATCGTAAAACACAGGAACTGATCGATGCTCTAATGTTTTTATTAAGCTCTTCATGTACCTATCTTATAATTTGACTATGTATGGACTTCTGTGTTAAGTATTTGTATGTTTCGAGTTCTCTGGAGTCTTGACAAAAAGAGCAAACCGGCTTTGAGATGCATTCTTTGCTAAAGTGCAACATGGCTGAGTAGTTTGCAGTCGGAAATAAAGTAGGTTTGCATAACTCGCATTGATGCAATTATGCAAAAACTTGAGATTTTTAGCGTTATTCTTAAATCTATTTTAACTGTTGTCTATACTCGACACGGTATGATCCAACTTAATTAAAGATGAGCAAAATTTAGGATTCAACGTGTAATTAGGTTGTTTAGTACAGTAGTGTGCTAGAAGGCTAGAAGCTGTTGATTAGAGAGGCTGAGAGGTGAATCCTAAAATTTTAAAAAAGACGAAAAAATGGAGATGCGGGGGATCGAACCCCGTGCCTCTCGCATGCAAAGCGAGCGCTCTACCATTTGAGCTACATCCCCAAGCTTGAATTCTTCTTGTGTAAAACATATATATATTCTAGTATAGTAGTACTCATTGACTGTTAGAGAGCCTTAAAGCGCAAATTAAATCAATTCATCAGCATTACTCACTACAATTTCTGCCCGCCATGGGACGAATGGAGGTCGACGGCGACTCAATCATTCAACGCAAACAATCTTCTTACAAAAATCTGGTACTACCCTTTTCCGTATTACTCCTTCCGTCTCAATCATTTGTTTACGTTTAATTAAAATACAAACGATATTGAGATGGAGGGAGTACATAGTACTGCTATCTAACAATTTGGTACTACTACTACAAGTTTAAACAATTTATGATGTAATGTGTAACAGGATGAGGAATTTCTGGTGCAAAATTTAGTGTTCAAAGGACAACAATACAGTCATATTTACTTTGTTAGGCTTCATATGTTGAGAACTCTTCTTTATTCTCTTGTTCCTCTCTGGAAACCTCACTTACCTGGTTTGTTTTCCCGCTTTCTTCAATTATATTGTTTAATTGCCAGTTTTTGTGGAATTTGAGTGTGCCCTTTTGGTATTTAGATCTGTTTTTGAATTGGGTTGTGCTTGCTTTTGGTAGTTTAGGTTGTTTTTGTTGAGTAATTAGGGAAATTTAAGTGATTTTGTTTATTTGTATGCAGAAATTTGGGAAATGTTATTGCTTTTGTTGAAGTTTTGTGGAATTTGAGTTTGCCCTTTTGGTATTTAGGCCTGTTTTTGAATTGGGTTGTGCTTGGTTTTGGTAGTTTAGGTTGTTTTTGTTGAGTAATTAGGGTAGTTTATGCGATTTTGTTTATTTCTGTGCAGAAATTTGGGAAATGTTATTGCTTTTGTTGAAATTTTGTGGAATTTGAGTGTGCCCTTTTGGTATCTAGGTCTGTTTTTGTATTGGGTTGTGCTTGCTTTTGGTAGTTTAGGTTATTTTTGTGGAGTAATTAGGAATTTTAAGTGATTTTCTTTATTTCTGTGCAGCAATTTGGGGAATTTTATTGCTTTTGTTGAAATTTGGTGGAATTTGAGTGTGCCCTTTTGGTATTTAGGTCTGTTTTTTGAATTGGGTTGTACTTGGTTTTGCTAGTTTAGGTTGTGTTTTGTTGAGTAATGAGGGAAATTAAAGTGATTTTGTTTATTTCTGTTCTGCAATTTGGGGAATTTTGTTGTTTTTGTTGAACTTTAGAACCGTTTTGTGGTTCTTTATTTCAATTCCAAGATGGTTTCTTTTGTTAAATTTTGGGGATTTTGAATGTCCCCTTTTGGTATTTAGAGTGTTTCTTAATTGAGTTGTCGTGGTTTTGGTAGTAATTAAGGAAAATACTAGTAACGGTTGTTCTTTTGTTGAAGTTTTCAACTGTAATGGTTGTTTTGGGTCAGTGAATATTAGAAGTTGTGCTTGTTAGATATGGGAAAACAGTGAAGATGATGTTTATTATTTTGGAAGGGGTATGAACTAATTTGAAATGGATCGAGGGTTAGGGTTTTGAGAAAGATTGTGTTTTTAGGACTATTTGTTTGAACATAGGTGCGTAGTGCGTAGAACAAAGTCAATGTAATGG
>JAOWBH010000021.1:38892-58502 GCA_028566215.1 Silene coronaria
GATTTTGGTGTAGATTTAGAGAAAATGCCCACAAAAGCTTTGGAAAAAAAAATAACTTAGAAAATGTGTGAGTTTTTGAGAAAGTGATAGAAAAGGTGATGAGAGTTATGAATTTTCTGTAAGTAACTTCCTAATTGTGCTTACTATTGGTGACTCGAGCTTGACCATTCTCGTAGGCTTAGGCTAAGGATCAAGCTTGGCAAGACTAATTGCAGGCCGAGTATTGACAGTCCAAGCTTAGTTTTAAAAGGCTTGAGATGACGATGGTTGTGACAACGAGGCGCAAGGCAAAGTTCTGCGCCTCAAAGACACAAGGCACACTATTTTTGCAAACAAATTTCTATTTGTGAAGTAGTAATCGTGTGCTCCAATTCCAAAGCAATTTTTCATTTTGAGTCATCTGAACACAACCACAATTGTGAGCCCTTTAGGCATTGGGATATTGTTGTTGTCGCTGCAATAATGCCATTTTCCATTTAAATCAGGGTAACATGTGTAGGAGTCAAGTTATGGATAATATGACAAATAAAAGGGCATAATAAAAGAGCTAGAAGCAATTTTTTTGGTAATTGCATAGCAGTGCCTCGTTGGTTATGTCTTATCTACACGGTGAACATAAGGCGTATTGAGGTGTTTTTACTAGTGCCTCATTGAGCCCTAGGCTTTAAGATTAGAGAGGTGTGAACTCACTTAAAAATTCTCAACTTTTCTTAAGTTCCATTTGCTAAAATTTTTAGGCCATCCCCCTTACCACTTCCCCCTTTTTTTTACTACTAAGAGAATAAAACTCTCTTAGTTTCCCTCCAAAAGGCATCTTGCTAAATAAGGTAATAAGTAAAATTTTCTTTCATTACATTATTATCGTCAATATATTATTATAATTAAACTCTAATCTTTTAATTAAATTCATAATTATGATTCTTTTCATTAATACGGAGCTTAAAATAAAATTAGTATTAAACTATAAACTATAAACTATAAGTTGTTTTCAGTAATCCAATAATTATTAGTGTATAGAATAACTTGACACATACTTACTACTCGTATTAGTTTCATGACAAAAAAAAAAATCATTAAAATAAAATCACAACTTAAAGTTAATTCTGTTTGATGAGTTTTCCATTTCAATTTTTTTTGTTTCATACCAAAATACAATGGAGTAAAATATTAAATAATAAATATGAATGAGGTGCAAATTTAAAAAGTATAAATAATACATTAAAAAAATAAAAAACTCTTTATGCTGCGCATGCATTGCACTTGATATATACTAGTTTATTAATATTTCATGTTGTGGAGACTTGAGTTTCATCTTACTCTTGCACAATGTTTTCAGGGGAATTCTGTATCAACTACAAAGTATAATGTCCTTACTTTTCTACCGAAAGGGTTATTTGAACAGGTATTTTTCTTATTTAAGAATGGAAGAAGCTTTGCTATGCACATTGATAAGAATGTGCAGTTTATTGACTTCAACTGAGCTCTGATTTCTATATTTTATATTGACAGTTCAGACGGGTGGCAAACCTATACTTCCTTTTTATTTCCATTTTATCATGGACACCTATGAGGTATTTACTACTCAACTGTCAAAATCAGCTTACCTAGTGAGATTATGTTTTCATTTTGAGCTGACATAGCTGTTAGTTCTAAGAGGAATGGAGGATCCCAATTACTTCATCCAAATGAATTCAAAGAACTTGTAGTTTATTTGCTAAAACCTCTTGTCCTCTCATGCTCGACATTTATTTTTATGAAACCTTTAAGCAAGTATCTTGTGAAATTTATCTATTCTGTTGTGGACTACTTTCGTTTTCTTTAATGAAACCTTTTCATTTATTTTGACCATTTTTCGTTTGATGCAGTCCAGTCAGTCCGTTAACAAATGTGGCACCCCTTAGTGTTGTGCTTATCATATCTCTTGTGAAAGAAGCATTTGAAGATTGGGTATGTCTACTGTCATATTTTATGAGGGTCATTTTATATTATGGTAGCTTTTGGAATTGTGTTTTACTGAGGCAGTTTTCTTCTCAGGATTTGCTAATCTCTATTATTAAGTTTCCTGCTTGCTCATGCACCTGAATATGTTCCTCTTTTTTGTTGCTTAATCTTTTTGGCAGAAACGATTTCAGAATGATTTATCGATAAATAATTCCCCTATAGATGTTTTACTTGGAGAGAAGTGGGGAAGCATTCCTTGGAAAAGATTGCAAGTTGGCGATATTGTCCGAGTGAGTATCCACTTGCATTGTAGTTTCTTCTTTCTCTACTTATTTTCACGCTTCAAACCTGCTCTCTTTTTTGAATGGCATCTGGGTACACAACTACAGCAAGTTTTGTATGACTAAATACCCTCTGTGTCCTCTTCTTAGTGAATATGTTTCGGTTTTTGGTTTAAGAAGAGGCTGCTTGACATTTAACTGGTCTCGTTGATGCTTCTCAGAAGTATAACTCTCACCACATGCTTGTGAGAACTGATTAGTGGTAGCTACATGAGGCATAAATGGAAAATCAGCCATGGACTATAACCAAATAGTTTTTTTTTTCTTTTTCAAATAGATGTCTTTGGCTTTAACTTATTCATACAGGAAGAAGACCAGAGTAAATCTCCATAGAGTAGCTAACATTAGATGTGCAAACATAACTTCTTAACCTATTTTTGTATGCCTCTCATTTGTTGCTGATGATTTTTCTTTTATTTCTTCGTAGTTTAATATCTTAAAACTGTTTCCATTTCTAGTGGAGCTAAAGACTCTTGTTCTTTGGTTCCGGATTATGATGGAATAAAGTAAATTGACTCACCAAACTGGTTGAGCTTTTTGTTTTATTGTCATGTTACTCAATTCTCAACACAATTTTCATTTTGGGTCATGCCGGAAAACAGCCTCATTGTGTTGCTAGCACAAGGGTAACACTGTGGATATCTGACCCAGGTAGTCCTTTTGGCGCTGGCCGCTGGGTAATATTGGTGTAGTTAGGAAAGGCGCTGTTCTTTTGGACTTCAAGTGGCTGAACTTAACTTAACTTAACTTCACTTATAAGAACTTAATTTTGCTGAACTAAACTTTTTGCTGAACTTCTCTCAACTTAATTTTGCTCAACTTAACTTAAACTTATAGGAGCTGAACTTAATTTTTCTGGACTTAACTTAGCATAAAATATAGGATAATAATTCATCACGGATTGTTTTTACAATCGATTTGAATGAAAGTCGTATCATTTTTTAAAACTCGTCAATATTATAAAACTCTTAATTTTGCTTATTTTTGAGAAAAACAACCCCGTAGGGTATTACTTCATTAACGATAAATCAAAAAGAATAGCAGAGTTCGCAGACGGTGGTAACAGAACCGATCAACTAGTTTTGCCAACTATCCTAGGCAAAACATGAGCTAACGCATGCGCAACACAGTTCTTCGTATGCGACCATAATTTTGCTTAATTTTTGGAGCTTTACTTTTCTGAACTTAACTTTTCTGAATTTCACTTCACAAAAAGCTTGTCCCATCTAACAATTTGAGTTAGAATTTGACCCGGTTTAAACTTAAGACGGATATGACCGTCTTAAGGGAGACCAACTGGTTTGCATGACTGTGCTCTTTGCTCTTGACTAAATCTGTTTCTTCTGAAATTGTTTTTATCCTAAGTGGTTTCTAAATTTGATTAAACTATTATGGTCAATATAATTGGGGTTCAATGTTCAATTTTAGTAGTTAAATATTGCTCTCATCTGATCTTTTCAGGTTAAGCAAGATGGTTTTTTCCCAGCGGACATTCTTTTTCTCGCTAGCACAAATCCAGATGGAGTGTGTTATATTGAGGTTCAAATATTTTATTTTAGCACCTTGAAATATATTCCATTGACAAGGGTCTCTTTTTTCAGAAAAAAAAAGAATTTGGAAGGATCTATCTATGTTAGAGCTGATCCTTTTGGTCTTCGTAGGATGTTTGGATACTTGTTCATATCTTTCCTTTTCTGTTCTATTTATACCTCTATTTCGTGCTGCAGACATCAAATCTAGATGGTGAAACAAATTTGAAGATCCGAAAAGCACTAGAAAAGACATGGGATTATGTGACCCCTGAAAAAGCAACAGAATTTAAAGGTTCTTTACTGTCATTTAAGTGGTTAAATCATGATTTACTATGCATTTTTTATTTATTTCTGCTAGGATATATAGATTTATCTGTCGGTAAAACTATGAACTCCACTATTTGGAGTTGTAAGGGAGCTTGTTGATTGTTGTTGACTTGTTTCTGTGGAAGACTGGAAGTATGACACTGTCATTTGTGCCATGGGTTATAAAGTTGATGCTTTTAAACATCAGCATTTAGCTGTTTTATTGGAGGTTGGGACATTCTTCCAGCTCTATCATTATGGGTGTAGTGATATTCTGAATCAAATAGCGTTGACAGTAATTGATTTCACATGGGAACGTGAATTTAACTGATATTTGGTTCAGTACTTGCTTATTATGTTATTTTCTGATCTCTTGTGCAGGTGAAGTACAGTGCGAGCAGGCTAATAATTCGTTGTATACTTTCACTGGAAACCTCATTTTTCAACAGCAAACACTACCGCTTTCACCGAATCAGCTTTTGCTGAGAGTATGAGTTGATCTGTTTTTTTTTTTTTTTTTTTGGCTTTAGAATCATTGCTACTAGCTAATTTTGAATAAGCTACGGCGTATTTGGTCATTCCAGTGATCTTTTTTTGGTGGCCTTATTTTCACCAAGCAAGTTTTGGTAAAGAGTGTCCTGCAATAATTTATTCCTCCCTCCTATTCACTTAATTCTTCCCTTATCACTTTTACAGAAGATATAAGGAAATGATTTTGGACCACACAAAACACTCTACTCCACATGTAATTGAATTTGTACCGCACAAAACTTTCCAAAAAAGGAAAGAAGGAAGAAAACCTGACTACCATGAATAAGGAAAGAAGGAACAAATGAGTGACTAGGAGGGAGTATTAGACTTGAGAATGAGGTTTTGGGGGAGTTTGCAACCAGGAAATTAATCTCTCTGAACCTTGGAATTCATATGTCATCTTACTGTTAACTTTTACCGAGTTTGCCTTTTCAGTCTCACCCAGTGACAATCCTCCCTTTTCTGGTTATATATAAACTACAGCCGCCTATTTTGACTTTTTTCTGTTTTATTTTGACAAGGGTTGCAGTCTTAGAAACACGGAGTACATTGTCGGAGCTGTGATTTATACTGGACATGAGACCAAGGTATTCTTGTTTTTGAATTTAATTCATTGTGAACGGAGTATCAACAGATGAAGTATGCACCAAAACCAGCATCAACGCCACAAAAATATAACTGAAGAGGCCCCCACCTAAGTAAGGAGGTACTGGAAGTATACAGCCTCACCCTGACATAAAGAGACATGCATGTTTGCCTCTATCTTATTGACCCTTTAGGGGTTCTAGTTAATTCGATCTCTTCAAGAAATTGTATTCTCTTCCACCTGTTTATATGTTCATTTGTCAACTGACAGGTTATGATGAATACAATGAATGTTCCATCGAAAAGAAGTACCCTGGAAAGGAAGCTTGACATGTTGATTCTTGCTCTATTTGCTACTTTATTTATGATGTGCCTCATTGGATCCATTGGCAGGTGTTTCAAGAAGCCAGTCTCTTTTATGGCGTTCAAGTTTTGGAAGTTGTTTTAGATCACTAATAGTTGTACACTTTTGAATTTATCAGCGGCATATTTATAGATGACAAGTATTTCTATTTGGGACTTCAAGGAAAAGTGGATGAGCGCCAATTTGATCCAAGTAATAGATTCGTGGTATGATTTATGCTCTAAGCACCGTATGCTGCTTCTCTTGGAAAAAGATATATTTTGCTTGTGTAATTGTCGCTGCATCCCGATTTGCTTTTGTTTCTAATATATTAATTTTACTCTTCCTATCTATTGTTTTTCAGGTGATGATCTTGACTATGTTTACCCTCATCACTCTGTTTTCGACAGTCATCCCTATATCACTCTACGTTTCCATTGAGGTAGATCTAATTATCTGATGCCCATTGTGATGGCCACTATCATATCTTATTGACTGAGCAAGTGTTCTCTTTATTCCAGGGCATTAAATTTATCCAATCTATTAAGTTCATCAACAATGATTTAAATATGTATCATGCTGAATCAAATACACCTGCATTGGCAAGGACTTCAAATTTGAATGAGGAACTTGGTCAGGTATGTGCATACGAGAAGATGTTGTGGTGATGGTCCTGAGACAAGCTTGATGTGAAGTTGTTGAATTAGCCTAAGGTTGTGCAATATTTTCTGGCGACTCTCAAACTACGCATCGCCTCTAAAAGGCCTTGTCAGTGAACTAAGAAAACTATAAGGAACCGTCACAATTTCATTGATGATTATCCTCACAAAAACTTACCTCTCATGCTGCCTCACATCGGATTATGTTCCTGTAATTTCTGTTATATAATTAATCAATTTAGGTCCTCATTCTTTTCTTTCGTTTTATTCTATGTATGCATTCGGTCATTGATTGTTTCAAAGGATAATTCATGTCAGCCACCCCAAATCACTTTGGGATTATGATGTTGTCTTTGTTGTAAAGTAAACAATCTAGGTTTAATGGGCGACCATTTTGCAGGTGGAATATATTTTTACCGACAAAACAGGCACCCTGACACAAAACTTGATGGAGTTCTTCAAATGCTCAATTGGAGGAGAAATATACGGAACTGGTGTCACTGAAATAGAGAGGGGTGTTGCTGAGCGCATTGGCACTAAACTCCCAGAGGTTTCATTTGCAACATCTGATCTTTTTTTTCCCCGGGACGTTGCTCTGAATTTGATGATTTTATGAATCTTCTTTAGGTAACGAAGTCGGCCAATGCAATTCAGGAGAAGGGCTTTAATTTTGACGATGTTAGGCTTATGCGTGGTGCTTGGAGAAATGAGCCCTGTGCTGATATGTGCAAGGTAATATAACTATATGTTAACGTAGTAATATATTGAGTAATTTGTTTACATTTCCGAAGAAGCGAGAGGCTCACTGTCCTTTGGCTTTGTAATTTTAACTATATAAAGCACAAAGGCTTTCTAAACTGGTTGCAAGTGGAGGCCAGATTACTGAATTTGCTCAACCTTGCAATAAATTGTGAATTGTTTTATGCGTATGTGTATCATAGTTTTTGATTAAAATCTACGTTACCATTTCCAATAAGTGCACACTTCTTATTAGATATTACATTCGTTGTGAATTAGGCAATCCTGATTGGTTGGATTGATACTATCTCGATAACTTTTGCGTTATCAAGATAACTTTTTTTGCTTGACATTTGAATTGAAAATTGACCATCTTTTAACATCATTTATTTGAGGCCAAGAATACGTTCCTTTCCAACCATGTGATCTTTAGTAGGTTCACATATATGTTGGCTATCATTGTAGAGGAAGAAAGTTATTATTAATGAGCAAAAAATATAAATTCAGTGAGTTTAAGTCTTAAGACATTACAATGATAAAATTAGCTGTGTCCGCAATCATTGTTCAGAGCTTTAGGGAGCCCACCGCCCACCCCCTCCTAATAATCACCTCTGCCTAGCTCCCGGAGGTGGTAGGCAAGTTGCCCGGCCAAACTTGTATAAATGGACGGGAAAAATTTAAACCCGTACGACTCTCTTCAACCAATAGATACCACAAAACACTGTAAGATCACAGCGACCTAGCTAAAAAGTCCACTGCAAGTTGCCTGGCCAAATATGTATAAAAGGCCACGTGTTCTGCCATAAGTGAAATCAGGATTTAAAATTGGGTGTATGGAGGATTGGAGATGGCTAAGAAAGGCAAGAAGAAAGGAGAGGAAGCTAGAGTCTTGAGAAGAAGTGGAAGTAGATAAGCAAATTCAGTTTTGTGCATGCAGATTAAGATAATGAGTTGTGGTTCCTATAGGAAAAAAGTCTAAGCTGTTCGCTTGTGGAGGCAATTGTGAACTACATACGTGTATCTTTGACATTCAGTTATGCCGATTAATTTTTCCATTGCTGGATTTCCTTTTTTATTTGGTTTAGGAGTTCTTCAGATGCCTTGCAATATGCCATACAGTTCTTCCTGAAGGTGAAGAGTCTCCTGAGAAAATTGCTTACCAAGCAGCTTCACCAGATGAAGCAGCTCTAGTTACTGCTGCAAAGAATTTTGGATTTTTCTTTTACAGGTATGGGTGTATGACAATTTTACTTCTGTGCTGAAAACGTGGTATCGTTTAAAATATGACTCAAGTCGGCATTTCTGTATCACGGCTTTGTAGTTCGGTTACAGATTCTTAGCTCTTACAGCACTTCTCTTTACTGTTCGGAAGACTCTATTTGGTCAAAGTAGCAAACAATATTGTCTGAAACTTAATACCTCAAGAAATTTTATGCTGGGAAATGTTTTGTCAGCCATGGGATCTGATATTTCCAGGTTCATATTGTGTTACATATAGGAAATCTCAAAACATTTTTGTATGTTGCTTCTTGTATTTTTTTACCAGGCGTACTCCAACAACAATTTTTGTGCGCGAGTCACATGTTGAGAAAATGGGCAAAATTGAGGATGTACCGTATGAGATTCTGAACGTCCTTGAATTCAACAGGTGAGGTTACATTCTGTCAGTTGGTTTGCATTTACTCTCTTCAAAGTTTTTTGTGGTGTAATGCCAAGCTTTCCTTTTTCTGTTAATCAGCACAAGGAAGCGCCAGTCCGTTGTATGCCGGTATCCTGATGGCAAACTTGTATTGTACTGTAAGGTACTGCTTGAACACTTTTATAGGGTTCATGTGAGCCAATCAGTAATTGTTTGGGACTAAGCTTTGTTGTTATTGTCATCCAGGGTGCTGATAATGTTATATATGAAAGATTAAGGGAAGGGAATGAAGGTCTGAAAATTGCAACCAGGGAGCATTTGGAACAGTTTGGGTCATCTGGTTTACGCACACTATGTTTGGCCTATAAGATTTTGGGTGCAGACATGTACGAGGCATGGAATGAAAAATTTATTCAGGCAAAATCTTCTCTGCGTGACAGGGAAAAGAAGCTGGATGAGGTAATTCTTTGTCCTTATTCGAATGAATTTAGGTTTTACTTGTTTCGCCCACAGCCACAGCCCATAGAGGATTTTGGCAATAATTAGAGGGTAGGGCAAAGACACTGCTTATATTTTAAATGTTTGTAGAATTGGTATTACTCCGTATCTTTTTTATGTCTGATACAGCGATCTCTTTGTCCAAAGAACCCATCAGTCTATGCTATGCAATGCATGCGGTTGAGATCAATTTTTAATACTTAAATGCTGCAGGTGGCGGAAGTCATAGAAAAAGATCTTATATTGATTGGCTCCACGGCTATTGAAGATAAGCTTCAAGAAGGAGTACCAACTTGTATAGAGACTTTAGCGAGAGCTGGGATAAAGCTTTGGGTGCTGACAGGGGACAAAATGGAAACAGCAATTAATATTGCTTATGGTTAGTGCTGATTGAATGGTTTTTTCATATGGTGTGTCATGTGTGAGGAAACTATTCTGCAATAAGTGGCTTAGTGGCTATACTCATTACGAGTACTGAATCTTTAACTTTACGCAGCATGCAACTTAATCAACAATGACATGAAGCAGTTCATTGTCACTTCTGAAACAGATGATATTAGAGAAGTTGAAGAGAGGGTAAGAAGACTTTTTTTGTGTGTATTATTTATAATTTCTGTATCTGTAGTCGTAAAGATGCAGATTCCCTGCCATAAGGTCAACTTTTTTTTTTTACCTTAACCATCAAGTGCTACTTTATGATAGGGTGACCAAGTGGAAATTGCTCGATATATCAAAGATGTAGTGAAAACTCAATTGAAGAGTTGCGTCGATGAAGCCCAGCAGATTCTTCGTACTTTGACTGGACCAAAACTAGCACTTGTAATAGATGGGAAGTGCCTAATGTATGCATTAGATCCAAGTTTGCGTGGAATGCTTTTGAATCTTAGCTTAAATTGTACTTCAGTGGTCTGCTGTCGGGTTTCTCCTCTTCAGAAAGCACAGGTTAGAGAAGTGCGGTAGAATGTAAAATATGCTTCGTCGGATGATAAAACTTGCATCCCCATTCTGCTTTTTTTTTCTTTAGTAGTTTTTCTTTCCCATCGCTTCATGTTAGTTCTGCATTTTGAAATTGTGTGTGCATTTTGATCAAATTAGTATTTGTTAGTTCTGTGCTGCTCTCTCCATGTCCATAGAAATTCTCTTACACAATCGTTTGAGTGCTAGGTCCTTCTCTGTATATGGGACGGGAGCCACAGGGAAAATGACATGTTTCTTTTAGGTTTGTCACGAGAGATGTCAATTTGAATTTTGCCATGGGAAACAATAACCAAACAAATTTTGGAGAAATTTTGGTCTGTAGAGTTGAGTTTTTATCTGGGGTCGGTTGTGGCATCATAGCGCTGTGTCAGCTAAGTTACTCATTATGTGATCAATCTGGGCATGCTTTGTACCCTTGTAAGTTGTAACTTGGTTGGGTGTACTGGCTTTAGTTGGTTTGGTTTTACATTGGTTTATAAGGATAGGAATATCTTATTTATATATAGAATAACATGTGATTAGAGGTGGTCATGGGCCGTACCGTTCGATAACCCGGCCCATCCGGCCCTAATTTTTAATGGGTTTGGACAACAATTTTTCTTGAAAATGGACCGAGGGCAAACCCGGACCGGCCCAATTTAGTAAATGGGCCGGACACGAACATGAGAATTGCAAGACGGGCTATCCCGCCCGGCCCGGTAAGTAATACGAGTAGTTTAGCACCTATTAAATACTAGGGAGTATGTATCTATTAATGCAGCCTATTATTAAAAAGCTAAAACTACAAGTAATAATACAAATCTAAATCTAAATAGAATATCAATACAGAGTACTAGAAAGTTAGAAACTCTTCATATATCAACGATGTCATTCATTATTTCCTAATTTCAATACTTAGTGCTTAGAATTTAAAGTTCTACTTTTTTTCTTCTTCTTTATTTTAGGTTGTACCGTTACAGTTGATTTTTTACTTAGTTTTTGATGGCTAAGTAAGACCTACGAGTAATAAGAAAGCCCTTATTTTAATACGGGCTATGCAATTTTCTCATTTCAGGTCTTCAATTAATTCGTTGTTCAAAAAATTAACGGATTGTACGAGCTCGATAGCCCGCGGGCCGCCCGCCTTTTAATAGTAGGGCGGGTAAGGGCTAGGATAAGTGGCCCATTAGTTTGGCCCCGCCCGCCCGCTTTGGTCTTAAAGGGCATATTTTTCTTTTCGCCCGGCCCATATCCGGCCCAAGCCCGCATTTGAACAACTTTACATGTGATGTAATCTATGACTTGTATGGTTAGAAATACTTGGCATTTAAGTTATGGTTTATAACATACTCCGTATATCTTAATTTAAGCCTCTAAATCTAGAAATCATCTGAAACTTTTTGTTTTTAATTCAAATTTGAAGCTCTTCGCCAATTCTGGAAGATTTCTGAGCTAGAACAATTTAAATTACGACCTTATCTTATGTCATTGCCTACATTTTATAATTTTAATTTGCTTCTAATACATCTGAAAGAGAACTAAAGTGTTTGTGCCTATTTAAAGGTAACGAGTTTGGTGAAGAAAGGTGCTAAAAAAATAACATTGAGTATTGGTGATGGAGCCAATGATGTTAGTATGATTCAAGCTGCTCATGTTGGTGTTGGAATCAGTGGCCTGGAAGGAATGCAAGCTGTTATGGCTAGTGATTTTGCAATTGCTCAGTTTCGCTTTCTCACAGACTTGTTGCTTGTGCATGGAAGATGGTCATATATGAGAATATGCAAGGTATATATTACAAGACATATATAGCACAAAATTATTAACTTCTAAAATGTGGACAGTGTAAATTCTAAGGATTATTTTTGCAGGTTGTATTGTACTTCTTTTACAAGAATCTTACTTTCACGCTCACCCAATTTTGGTTCACCCTCCAAGCTGGGTTTTCTGGTCAGAGATATTATGATGATTGGTTTCAAGCATTTTACAATGTCTTTTTCACGTCTTTGCCTGTGCTTATGCTTGGACTATTTGACAAGGTTCTATATCTTATCTTAATCTTTGAGTTAATCTAATCTAAGACGTTTACGTAGGCTGACTCTTTTTTTCATTTTCAGGATGTTAGTGCATCTCTTTCAAAGAAATATCCTCAGCTCTACATGGCAGGATTGAAAAATGCTTATTTTCAATGGAGAGTTGTTGCTGTGTGGGCGTTTTTCTCTGTCTACCAATCGCTGATACTTTTCTATTTTGTAACGACTTCTGGTTCTAGGCCTCAGACATCATCTGGCAAGATGTTTGGATTATGGGATATCAGCACAATGACATTCACTTGTGTTGTTGTCACTGTCAATATACGTCTTCTATTGTGCTGTAATAGCATTACAAGGTGGCATCATATAAGTGTTTGGGGAAGCATTCTAGCATGGTTCATTTTTATATTTGGTTACTCTGGCATCATGACTAATGGTGATCGTCAGGTACGTCATTTTTCTTTATATCTCAGCATGATTATGGTCATACAAGCAAAAATGCATGGACTAATACAAACATTTGGGCGCTCTGTCCCTGAAATATATGGAGTCGACCAATTTAATTTGTTTGTTTTATGTTTTACTAAATTCTCTCATTTCATCTTCATTCTTCTCTTTTGGAAAAAAACGTGTTAATGTAATGCCTGAGAAAATTTGTATCACGCGATAGTGTGATACGACCATGATAAAACGGTTGAAGTCTTAAAGCTTCAGAGTGTGGAGCTTTTATTGCTTCCCCCCCACCAAAAAAAAAAAAAGAAAAAAACCTTAAACCCTCTAGCGGTAGTATCCTATAGGTGTAAACATAAGTACATAACTTTATGGGTAGACCGTGGTATGCAAAATTATGTCGATGATATGTTGTCTCTTGTCTGATTAAATGATGAAAGGAAAAACTAGATTAATAAAGTGATAACAAACACAACATTTTCTGCTGTCTTTTACTTCTTATCTTCACATTCGAGGTATGATGCGCAGCGAGCATTTTTATCCAAAGGCTATTATCACTTTATTAATCTAATGACTATTAATAACTTATAGTGATGTTCAAACATTTTGGCAGGAGTTGACTTGTTCTTTTAGTTTCCTTCTCTACTTTTATGGTGTTTTGGAGAGGGACTGAGGTTTGGGGTTGCATGGATTTGTTTGTGTGTTAACCTGTTACATGTTTGGTTGCAGGAGAATATCTACTATGTCATATTTGTACTGATGAGTACCCCTTACTTCTATATTGCGCTTATTCTTGTTCCTATCGTTGCTCTCATCGGGGACTTCCTTTACCAAGGGTAATGATTTTTCTCGTGAAGTATTTTGAAGCTTTCTAGTTGTTACAATTTCCTTTTCCATTTGTTTATTATATACATATGTTGCGAGCATACTTCCTACGGATCATTATTAAGTTATAATCCATATGTTAGGATTATACTCTTATCTATATGGACACCAGGAAAAGGTAAGTGATGCAAAAGATTTGTCAACTGTCACGAATGCTTGCGAAGCGATATGTGGAAGTCACATGTCATATACAGAGTACATAACTGCAGTTCCTTAATTATTTTGGATCTTATGGTTTTGGCAGAAGTCTTTCAAAAGAAGATTGGGTTGTGGACGGCATTTACTAATTCCTCTTATATTATGACTGGCAAAAAAGAGCATTAGGGCCGGGTCATTTTGGGTATATAGCGCATTTTGGATCGGGTTAGTTCGGGTTGGGTGGTTGTGCGTCGGATCATTCAAGTCATTTTGGAATTATTACATGTTTTTAACAATAACTTTCTTATAGAATAAACTTGGTGTACTTTTAAGATATTCCCGACCATTAAGTTTTATTCGATTTTCAAAAACCGTTTTAATCTTTATTTCTCGATTTAAATTCCAAGTTTTTATAAAAGAAATCCGGACTTCCATTTTAAAACCTGTAAGTTTAACTTGACTTTTCACTCCCCATTTGTTTTTTTCCACTTTTCCTTTTCTTTATTTTCGCATTGTGAGTGTGCGGCCACCCATGGACGGTTCTAAAGGATGATTCATGTCAGCCGACCCCAATTCATTTTGGGATCAAGGCTCTGTTGTTGTTGTTGTTGTTGTTATATAGATTAGTCATTTTTGCTTTATAAGAAGTCATTTCTTGACCTTTTTTTTTTTTTATCAATTCTAGTCATTTTGGATTGGGTAAATATCAGGGTCAACTATATTCAGGCCAAGTATGAGTCGGGTCAGTTGAGGTTTCAGGCCATATGTTGGTTTCTAGTTTGGGTCTCGGGTCTGGTTATTATAGCAGTTTTTTCGGGTCGTAACAATTTACCAGGTTTACTTTTAACCTAAACTGGTGTATGGTTTGCCAAACTTGAGCTTTTATGTATGACTTCCATTTTTTTCGAAATTAGCTAAAGAACTTTGGATCTAATTGTATCAGGCTACAGAGATGGTTTTATCCATATGACTACCAGATAATACAAGAGTTACACAGGCATGAACCTGATGACAACAGACGGGCACAGTACCTTGAGGTACAAAGTCATCTCACTCCGGAAGAGGCTCGAAGCTACGCCCTCTCTCAACTCCCTACTCAAAGATCCAAACATACAGGTTTTGCTTTCGATTCACCTGGTTATGAGTCGTTCTTTGCTGCCCAAGTCGGTGTACTAGCTCCTCAAAAACCATGGGATGTCGCTCGGAGAGCAACCATGAGGTCCATGACCAAAGCGCGCACTAAACCCCCCAAAAAATAGTTCCTTCCATTTTGAGAAAACAGCAATAGGTGATTGTGTAGAGATATGTTGTATCATTCTGGTAGTCTTCTCTCGCTAACCCGAAGACAGTTTTTATGTAGCCATGGTTCAGACTTAGGATCACAACACGTCCTACGTACATAGAATGAAATGTTTAGAAAATCGAATTTTGCACATGAATATATCATTGAACACCACAAACTTGTATCGGAGGCAATCGAATTGTTAGTATTAGTGTTTTAATTAGAAGGATGTATTTACTTTTTCCAATTCATTTTTTTGAGTTCGCATGTTAGGCCAAAGTAAACTTTACATTGGATGGATCACCTGTTTTTTTTTTTTTTTTTTTTTTTTTTTTGCATGTTTCGTTTATATATTGGTCATGTGGGTTTTGTTCTAACGGTGATCAATTCTAATGTTCTAGGATGACTCGTTTTCAATATTGCAAAATTTTAAATATATCGGGTTATTGATTCTATAAGCCTCGCGTTATTATAATACAATTCTTAAAACACAAATTAGCTCGTTTTTAGCTTTCAAATGTTCAATTCACTGATTATTTTTAGTGTACCTTCCAAGTTCCATGGAACATCCAGAGTTGGAACACATCCCAAATAGACGGGTTAGTGTGAGCTTATCCATTGTCATGTGGTTATGAATTCTTTGAATAAGAATTCATTTTCGGAAAGATCCGACTTTCATACTTTTGTGGGTCTTCGAGTTTAATCCATCTAAAATGAATAAGCTATAGTTATTTTACTAATATTACAAATTTCTACGGAGTATAATATCGGGTTATTGATTTTATAAGTGGATTTATAGTGCAATTTTGCTATGTAGTTTAAAACATTGAAGCTAATGTAGTTTTCGCAGTTAATACAGCCATGCTATTTTTGTTGAGTTTGTTTGTAAAGTTATTAAGCTTTTTTACAAAAAATAGTAAATCATTCACAAAGTTAATCAATCGTCTTTAAAGTCAGTTTTGTTATTTTGTAAATAATTTGTTTTTGTCAAAAAATATTAAGCTCAGCTACTCTTTAACTATTTTAAGAAACTCAGTAAATTTTGTAAATACACCATCGTTGGATTTTTTTCCCCAATTATCGACAAAACTTCTTCATACCGAACTAATTAAACTACCACTAATTATAACTTATTTAAATAAATGAGCTAAACATAATAATTACATGTATATTTCGAAATAATTAAACTACCACTAATTATAACTTATTTAAATAAATGAGCTAAACATAATAATTACATGTATATTTCGAAACCCACCTCGCATAATTTCCAAAATTCTACATTTAAAATTGACAAGTATTATATATTATAAATAAATAAATAAATTGATGTAAATTAGATTTTCATTATTAGATGGATTCATAGAAATATCCAACCCATTATTTCCATATTTTTTTAAAAAAAAATACGTTATTACCAAAAATCATGCGCGCGCGCCAATTTCCGTTCACACCATATTTCAAAAATAAGTCGGTTAAACAATTTACCCCCCAACTTTGTTCGTTATAAATACTAACCAACAAACCCTAACTAACCAACAAACCCTAACAATTTTCAACAAATTGCACAAAAAAAAAACAATTTTATAATATTATTTCTTCATCTCTTATATTAATCAAATCACAAAAAAAAAAAAAAAAAACATGGTTTGTAAAAACATGGAAAAATACTTGAGAAGAAAAGAAACAATCTGTAAATCAGCTAAGGATCTTTCGACACTTTGCGACGTCCCGGTTTTGTTAATCTTGTATGGTCCTGATAAGCCCAATGTACCTCAACCATGGTGTTCTGAGTCTGATTACGGTACTGTCATTGATAAGTACTATGCCAAGACGCAGAACAACGAAGTTAAATTTAAACCCGGTAAATTTGAGAAGAAAAAGGTGAGAGATGATCAGTTTCTTGGGAAGTTGAGTCTTGATGAGTTGAAAGATTTGAATGAAATTTTGGCGGGAAAAATTGAGAGTGTGAAACAGAGGATTGATGGGTTGAAAGGAGGTAAAGGGTGTGGTAATTCGTATGAAAGACGGGATTTTGAAAGCGGGTTTGATGGTGGATTGAAATTTGGGGATTTGGGTAATTATGGATACGGTAATTTGATTGATTTTGGTGAAAAGAATTACTGTTTTGATGAGGTTAAGTCTGAGGAGGTGTTTAACCCGATTCAAGCGGTGTATCCATCTTTCAATTCAGGTTGTGAATTCGGGTTTAGTAATCAGTTGGGTACGAGTGCACCGGATGACTTTGACGATACTGAACTTATGATTGATGTTTCTGACTTGGATAATATAAAGTTTGTTGAAGATGACTGGGACATGATCAATCGATTAGTGACAGTCGAAGATGGTGCTTTTGCGACGGAATTGTTATGCTAATGACATGTTTTTCTTGGAATACTGTAACTATTGCTGAAGACTGAAGAGTAAAGATCAGTAGATGGATCTGTTATTAACTGATTTTTGTAATGCTGAGGGGCCGCTAAGTTAACTCAGTTAACCCGATTTTGTAGCTGATATGGAGTACATGGTTAATTTGTATTGATCAGTATTTAGTTTGTAATATGTTCAGTTTATTTTTACTTAAGGTAATTAATAATAAAACTTCTGTTCTTTATAAATGTATGTGTGCAGTTGAGTAGTACTTTCTTACTGTTCATTGATGTTTCAGAAAGTTACTTGAAGACTGTGTTACACTGTTACGGGTATAATTCACGAGAAGCGGGATTATACATGTAATTAATTTCCTGTAGAACATCCGAAAATACAGGGGTTAATGTCAGCTTATGGAGACGAAATTCAGACATTAACCCATCTAACAATCGGAAAGCAGAGAGGGGTTAATTTCGTCTATTGATAGAAGTATATAATCGGAAGTAATTCAAAAGGTCCCATTTATACCTCATTAGTTTTTTTTACAAACAATTTCTCCAAAACAGCTGTTTTAAGTATTTACAGAACGAAAACAGTGCATGATAACGAGTAAAGAGCGTGGTAAATAATTTATACAAAGACCACAAGTTCAGCAACAAAATACAATTTGCTAAAAGCCATCAACATTTTAGAGGCCTTTGATAATGAGGCGGCAATGAGGGACAATTTTCGTTCATCTTGGCGTAAGGCTCGATAGTATTGTATTCCGGAAGCTCCATACGATACTCCCCGAGAATCTGGCAGAATGGGAGACGTCCATTTTCTGTGTTACACCAGCTTGGCAAGTGTGTCACGTTATTCTCGAAAATCTTTAGCATATATGCATCGCGAATCTGAGAATTCATAGACACCAACAGTGCCGGATTAGGGACATAAAGAAACATGGTTTCTACTTTCTACCTGGGGCAGGGTATGTCATTTACCAAAATATGCAAAGTTGCTGAAAAGTTCTTTATAGGTGTATCTGGGTAAAACTACATGCGATTTTACAACTTTGTGTAAAATCAAATGCAAAAAGACGGATTTTGACGAGTAATTCTAAGAGATGGGAACTTACTGTGAACTCTGTCACTTGGATGGAGCTAGACAGAGGGCCAAAGACTCCGGCTTCTTTATACATTGCAAGAATAAAGGAGACACATGTTGTCGATTTGCCGTCACTGTATACCCATTCGTCTTGCTCTGGTATAGTCAGCAACTGTTCGAATGATATGCCTCGGTTTTCAGTCTCAACAAGAATTTCGTACAAGTCCAATCCCTGAAATAACCACAGTTCAGAGTGATTAGATCATGGCTGCTGAGATGATTCACTATCAAATCAAAATACAAGTTTTCCAAAAAAAAAATACATTTCATAGAACATAAGGTTAGCCGCTGGACCACGACATCTAACAGTAAACCATTATGAAGCAGTTGTCGATGTCGTCTTTGAGTGGGTTGCGGTCATACCTCAGTTCCAAGCCTCTTATTCAGAGCTTCATTCCACATATTTGCTGCATATGCTGGTTGAATCCTAGTCCACATAGACATGGCAGAAACGACCTGTAATGCAATTAGCACGATCATTTTGCAAGTTGATGCAAGATCATTCATGTTATTTGGATTTAAGGCAACAATATTATGGTAACAGCAATTCAAACGATGACAGCAACTATAAACTACAGAAAGTGTAGACTTCAAGTTATCTTAGTTATTGAGCTAAGCAAAAGAGGTATATATA
This sequence comes from Silene coronaria, assembly GCA_028566215.1. Lineage (NCBI taxonomy): Eukaryota > Viridiplantae > Streptophyta > Magnoliopsida > Caryophyllales > Caryophyllaceae > Silene > Silene coronaria. The sequence goes on from JAOWBH010000021.1 coordinate 57,898, forward strand.
CCAAGTGAGTATCAAGAGGAGGAGGGAAGTTGTCGCCTATGGTATCAATCCAACTAAAAATCATGTTATGGTAACCATACGGCTTCCCTGCCATGCTTCGAGCAAACTCCCAAGCAGCTGTTGAGTTAAACTTTGCACGCACGTCAGGATGTAGAGGAAGTAAAGCTATCTGTGGGTTAGAATCGTCCTTCAGTGAAAGCGCCCACCATTCATCCCATGGAACAATTGCGATAACTTCTTCACCCTACAACATCAAAGAAGTAGATTATTAGATTGTATGAAATATTGGAGTGTTAGTTATTATCCCCTTTTGTCTCATCTAATTGTATACATTTGGTTTTGGGTCAGTTTCTTATGCAAGCACATGGGTAACAACCTTCAACACCAAAAAATTTACCTGCACGAAATGTACATAAATGGATGATACGGACCCAAAAAATTTACCTACACGAAATGTACATAAATGGATGATACGGACCGAAACAGAATGAATACGTAAGCGAATGGGTGACAACAAAGGAGTAGCATACAAATCAAGCTAAAGAAAACCAAATTCTAAAACTACTACAAGTAACCATTCGACGGTCTAGCATTCGAGCATACAT
>JAOWBH010000021.1:76946-95840 GCA_028566215.1 Silene coronaria
GGATAGATGAGATCAATATACTAATCTGAAGTAATTTTAAAATAGGACATAAAATAAATGACGAAGACATAAAAAATGCGAAATGAAGGGCGGATCGAGTAAAAGTGTAAAACCAAGTTTATTGCGGAGTACATATAATTTATAGAGGATTATTATTATTGTTGGCGGTTCATGAGTCGTTGTCTTTGTAAAGCTTGTGTATCTAGATTTGAATGAGAAAATGAACACGTCCTTTAATTACTTGCAGGTTGCACCTTCTTTGCCAATTTTATGAGGTATACATATAGGCATGTAGCTTAATTGAATAACCTTGCTGTCGGTCACATTTAAACACATTTTATCCATGATTATTTAATTTTAGAAATTGAGGTACATCACAAATAATTCAAGGTCAACATTAGAAGTAAATATATTCTATATTTTAACTTATATTCATCCGTGTACAGACAAATTCACAATACAACAAAGTATATAAATAACGAGTTTTCTACCATATGTGCTGAAAAATCTTCTTGCATTCCATTCAATTCTATATATTTGCTTTATACATGTGTATCGATGCTCGTTTTCTTTTGTTCATATCTTTAGCTACATATTTATAATATTATAAAAATTTGATATTCATAATGTAGTCGATAAGACAATTTAAATAATATCTCACATGACTATTTTTTATTCAATATATCAGAAGTTATATCGAAGATTCTCCACACCTATGAATAGTGCTCAAAAAGCAAATGGATAGTATTAAACATCTACTCGTAAAACAACATAGGCTCTCAAGATTATTTCGTTAAAAATGAATAAATGATACAACTCATACAAGTATTATCTTTCTGTCTATACGATGCAAAAGAAATGATGAATTCAGGCTGCTTGCTGAAGGAGTTTCTCAACAACATATTAATTCATTTTTGCTTGCAGCGCGTTGGGTCATGTTTCTGAATGCAAACTTTCTTCATTTTTGATTCGTAACATGTACAGTTAAGACACCCGTTAGAAAACCCGAATAAATAAATTTACTTTAGGAAAGTGAAGCTTCGAGTAGATTTTGGAAGGCACTTTATTTAGGCTTTGGATAGATTATATATGTAAATGATTGAGGTACATGCATTAAGCAAAGGCATTGATGATTGTTCCTGGACTGATCGATACTCACCAACTTTGTCACTTGGTTTCCATTCGTTTACGCCAAAATTATATTCCGATTCCTACCTTCCCACTTCCCATTATATAAAAGTTTTCATTGCATGTTATTGAATACCTTACCAACCTTGGACATATTCTTATTGATTCCCATTTATACCAAAATAAAATGTTAGATTTAACGAGTTACTCTTGTACAAGCCGGTTTTATATAAAATACTATAAAACGAATCCAAATATAGACCTTATTATTGGAGAATTGGTTGTTAATAGTGTTTTATGGAGTAATAAACTTGTATAAGACTGTCTTACACAAGTATGTGCGAGATATAACGTAAATTAATTGGTAATGAAAATAGTTTATAACTTGGTTTAACAAAGGTTTAAACGAGATTATGGGAGTACATTAATGTTAAAACTTAAGAGGGGTCACTTTTTCGACTATGGGCCTTACAGTCTTACCCTACTCGGAGCTATTGTAAATACTTATAGTAAATAGTAAATTGTATGTTGTCAAAAAATAAAGAGGTTAGATGAATGATTCATCAATATAAGTAAAATGTTTCGGATGACTCAAAATAGAATTTATATTTGTCGCACTAAGAAAAAAAATACTATTATAATTTTATTATGAGTCATCCGAAAAATTTAAGAGCCTATATTTCACACTTCTCTCCATTTATGACGTAAAAATTGAATTTGTGACGAAGTTTAGTCAATAATATTGTATTCCGATTCCGTATCTCTTAGGAAAATGTCAATTTTTTTTTTGTCTATTTTCATTTAAATGCGAAAGAGTTTTGAGTAAACAAGTGTTTGGGGATGTCATTCATTGCGTATATACACGAGTCTCTTCATCTCTTAATTTGAATTCAAATCAATTTGATGTTGATAGATCACGATGAAGAATTCAATTCAATGATAAATTGATAATGAGCCGATTCTGCATATAACAGAAAAATTACACAAGTCGCTCTAGACGTAAACGAGGAACACAAAACTATTCGGATTTATGGCTCATAAAAAACGTCTCATACAAAACTCACTACTTTATGTAAATACTGTGCCAAAAGTAAATTGATGTTTGGAATGTTGACCTGAATATAGCCCTGAGTGAAATAAACCATAGTTGGGCACATACAAAACCGTCTCATACATAACTCATTGCTTTACGTAAATACTCAAGAAGTAAATTGATGTTTGGAATGTTGACCTGAATATAGGCCTGACTGCCTGAGTGAAATAAACCATAGTTGGGCACATATAAAACCGTCTCATACATAACTCACTGCTTTACGTAAATACTCCGTAAATAGTAAATTGATGTTTGATATGTTGACCTGAAAATAGGACCTGAGTGCAATAAACCATAGTTGGGCACATGTTAGGTAAGTGCTTAGATTATGCTTCAAGTGTCTGAACACCAGCCTGTATGCTACAGAGACAGTCACTTACACCAGCCTGTACTGAATGCTCTTTATTATTTTTGAAACTGTCAGCTTGGACCTGCATTTCTTAATTGGTATACTTGCTTAATAAAATCATAAAAAAACAAAGAGTAGGAAAACATCTACCAAATCACCAGATTATTATGTGAATACCAATTAGCTCGATCGACTAAAAGTTACTACAGAGCCCTATGCCAGTACTCGTAAAAGGGGGTTTGAAGCTCGTTAACATTTGTCTTTACCTTAACGACTTATCTTAGATTTTGGTTTAAAAGGAGAGCGATAATGCTGGATTTGAACTCGAGGCACGAGTGAGTGCTGCTACTCATGACTTTACCAACTTATTGACCGAATTTGATACTTATGCAGGGATTCAGGGATGAAAAAGATAAAAAAAACAGGAAACAAATGAAACAGAAACTGCATTCAAATCAAACTGTCACCCAAAAAATCTTAAACCTTTGTATCATAGTTTCGAAACTTGAACGTAATGTCTTAATTGACAAAATCGTTCTACCTTACCACTAATCCACAGAAAAAACAGTGTACTTATCAGTTATCACAAATTCATTGAAAGGAGAATGATATCAGTAAATTGAAAAGCTGTGCAAAATCTCCAGATTTAATAAAGAAAGTAGAAAATACCAGAAAATGTGGGGAATGTGCGAAAACAAACAGTGGAAAGTGGACGGTGGCCGGTGTAGAAGGCGACAAAGTAGGCAACAATTGGGTGTTGTGGGCGCAAGCTGCATATAATAATCTGCATGGTTGAAAAATAACGTGAATAAAACAGCAAGTACTATGAATTGCAGTAATTCACAGTAACATATTCCGAATTTCTTGAAATACATAATTAAAGTAAAGTCGTACTCTAGTTACGATATCCCGACTCCTAAAAAATTTAGCCTTATGTGAATCTTTATGCGAGGAAAATACTAAATAATTGAGCTAATCGAGTAAATATAGAAAGAGTAATCAGTACTCATTATAGATTATTCCGTATGTGGTAACCTATAGTACACTCGACTCGATATATTATGCCTCGCCACATGATTACAGGTCTCAGTAGTTTATAAAAATGACTGGAGAATGAACAATGAAGATCATAGATGTTTTCACTTCACATATTGCCAACCAGACCCCAAGAACCTTCAAACTCCAAAAAATGTCACCTCAACGATTTTCCTGCCTATGGACGATGCAAAAGGTCGGATGTACATAACTTTTACCCCGGTTTAACACACTATGTAACTGGTAATAAAATCACATGGACAATAGCAGAAAGAACAATAACCTTAAAATTCGAAGGGTAAAGGGGGATGGGGTGTACGCAGTCTTACCCTTGTGTTAGCAACACACAGAGAGTTTCTGAATGACCCAAGATGAAAATTGCGTGGAAAATTACATCATTTGACTGATACTTCACAATAGAAAGAAGCGCTGGCAAAGATTAACAACAAAAATTGTCCTACTTGGTATATGCTAAGCAGAGTAAGCACATTGTTTGGGAGTGATGAAATTAAGATCATAGCCTAAATCATTATAAATGAAGCTCTGAATCATATTTCACGAAGAAAGATACAAGTATACAACACTCTGAATCATACTTGTAATAGCCGATTAAAAATGGGGTCGAACCTTTTTTTACTTTCAACTTTCCTCTTCAATGGATTCAAATTTTCATGAAAGATTTTGGTCACGGTACTGTAGTCCTCACCTATCTTCTGTCAGCCTCAGACCTGCGAAAAACAATAATGTGACATGTTACAGTTCCAGGGGAAGTATAAAACTTGGAAGAATTGAACAAAATAGCACGCAATAACACAAATATGACAAGAGTCATAACAACACTAAGACGAAGTTTCTAAACTCTCCTGTTAGCGATAATCGTGAAGATTTACAGTAAATCTAGTCATACCTATCCTGTTCAAGTCACAGAATGTGACAAGCTCGTTTACAGAATAGATGAACAATATGGCGCATGATTGTATACAACACCAATAACAACAATATTATCCCAACGCCTCACAGGCTCCTGCCATATTGGAAACTAACATAGTAAATTAATAAAAGCCAGTAGATAATGATAACTAGTACTTCAAAACTGTCCAAGCCCAATGTAGTGAACTATGTTACTCAGACTCGTTTGGATGTATCTGACACGGGTGCGTGTCCAAGTGTCATACCCATGTCCGAGTGTCAAGTGTCAGACACGGTACGCGAGGGAATTAGAAGAGTCGGAGTAACATAGAGTGTAGATACAAACCTTAATTCTTGACAGGAAGAGTAGAACCTAAATCTTTCCGTCAATCTAAACATGTGTTGTGAATTATGTAGCTCAAGCAGTTTAGTTCAGACTTCAGACTTCAGACTTCAGATCTCAGCTTCAAAAAATAAAAGATCACTTCAATACTTCTCAGTTATTAATTCTGTTATTCTGTTCAATTGAGTAAAGTTCGGCATAAATGAGATTAGTTCATCTAAAAAATTCATTACTCTTTACGAATTTTCTTCTATGGAACTTTTAGGTCCCCAAAGTTTCCAGTCATAAGGTGAGGTTAAGGGAACTTTTTTTTCTCCCTAAAAATGGCTCATGTGTAGTTTGTTCTTTTACAATATCACTGGAAAAAATAGCACACTAATCCATACCTACTGTACCTTCAATCCAGGTACATAATCACCACGCTTGTAGTAGGCTGGGCTCTTTGCAGCTCTCCATTGCAACTGCAGTCAACAATACCATTTAAAGCAAAACCGGAAGCACCAAGTCGACTAAAAATTCAGGGATAACAGAACATAACGCAATGTGATGCATGCACAGGAATTTACCACTCGTAGAGTCGTAGACTCATAGTAAATGCTATTACTTTTAAGAGCTTAACAAGAATAGCTTAAGCACTACCATTCTTCATATTGTAGAAAGCAAAAACGATTCCTGAACAACAGTGATACTATACACTTAGCTTGCAAGGAAACAATGACATAGCCTGATTAATCAACTGAACCAATACGAAGAATGCCGAATGGCTGACAAAGGGGAAGTGCAGACATTGTAAACAAATAACTGAGACTGGTAATCCAGATTGGTATCATATTCGCATATGCCTTACTTTGTTACGGAGAGGTAACCTAATACACCTCGTCACTCACTCATTCACTCACTCACACCTTTTAGGGGATCTGTGACGCTATTCTAGTTGTATAGTAGATCAGTAAGTAAATTATTCGACAATTATAAAAATACAGCTAATCACAGATACTCGTTAACTTTATTTTACAGTTGTACAGCGAAACAGCTGGTTCAGTTGAACAATCCTGCCCTCATCATAACCGAAAGACCTGACAAATCATCTCAATTCCAGAATGTTGTTTGGGTGAGCCATAAATTTTAAAATCCGACATATATAACACAACCATACCACCATTGGTATAAGGATAGCCATGATTTAACCAAAGAACCAACAAAACTCTCCCTATATTCCATCTTTATCACACAAAGATACACTACTGCCTCACCAACAGGACCAACACGCTCTACGCAGCTTAATACATTATAATCTCAGAGCCTCCAAGCTCTTTAATTTGATAGTATAGTCAATCAGAAACCACATTCCGGGTTGATCACTTAAACGACATTGTACTAGCTAAAAAATTTCATGACCTTTCCTCTCGGCTCATCGATTTTATCAGCATTGGCTACGCATACATTTAGACCATCAAAGATCCTGCCTTCATAGCAACATCACACTCCATATGCATACATTTCTCATAAACTGAATGTCAGTGCTAGCATAAACCACATACATTAACCCATCTATAAAGATCCTTATCACAAAACACGTTCCAAGTAATATGTACTCTCTTTGTCCCAAACATTTTCATACATATTCCATTTTAGGACTTCTCAGTTATTTGTATACCTTTTTATATTGGTAATGTTCTTTATAGTTAATTTGATCGCCCACGTCTATTTTGGTCCATTTGTCATTCAAATATTCAATAACAAGACCGACAAATGGTCATCTCCTCCCTACTTAGGTGAACAAATGACCGGGATGTGAGGAGTGCATAGCTTAAAAGCCTTTAATGTATACAACAAATTCACTGGTGGCGGAACCAAGGTGATAGCTGAGGCGGCAGCGAAAAGTTTGAAACTTTTAGTTAAAATCTTGGATTTTTTTCTAGTTTACCTTATTCAGTCAATAGCTCAGCTCCGGAAATTTTCGTCCCCTAACTAAAAATCCTAGTTACGCCACTGATACTCAGTATTATTCATACATTCCATTACACAGACATTCAACATTGTTAGATACGTCCAAAGTTCCCTCTTTAACCATCTATGTTCATTACCTGTATAACATGCAATTGCAAATTTTGCAGTTGCCCTCAAATACCAGCAAATAACACAAGGGAGTCAATTATCAAATCAAACCCTCTGAATATAACAATGAAACAAGTGACTTACATGTTTTGGGCCATTGTTGCTTTTTCGCAAGCTTTGGGGGAATTGGAAAGGAGGAGAAAAACACATGAATTAAGGGCATTGTTAACAGTTAACACCACCCGCTCGATTAGCCTGGAATGATTCGGTCAAAGCTCGACTCCGGAGCCAAACTGGTCCAAATATTAGTCGGACCCAAGCTCCGCAAATTTCATTTTCAAAGATGTTAGGACTCGTTTTAATTTTTTAAGGTGTGGTTTAAATTTTTTCTAATTGTATTCATTTGAAATTATGTTATTTCGTGTATATAATTTGTTTTATTTTATTATTCGGCTAGAGATGGAAGTAGGCCGGATAGCCGTTGAGCTGGATGCCCTGACACGGCCCATGAGCCACTTCAGCACGACATGAAATTAACAAGGCCCAAACACGGATCCCGCACGCTATGGGTCGTGGATTCCCAACCATTACGATCCCTAGCCTTGGGATGTGTCTCGGTTGAGAAAAAAGATCGTGCCTACCTAGGCACGACACGATCCACTATGACATGTATGAGACTGCACACTCAAAATAAGAAGAAATAAGGCTAAAGTGGAGGGTTTGCATTGACAATTTGACATGCCCAAACACATCGCGCTATGAGACGTGCTTGGGGGGCATTTTCATTTCAAAGGCACATCAAGAAGCGAAAACTACTTGGCCTTCCTGGATCGTGCCATTTTCTTCTCCTAAAGCGATAGGCTGATACAAATCACTGACCACTATCGACTTGACTCATTTTAGTTACATTACACTCCACATTCAATCCTCAAAGTATCTTAAGACGGAGAGGAATGCTAAAACACGAAATAACAAAAGGGAAATCACAAATTCTTGTTTAAGATGGACAATTTCCGTATTTTTAAAAAGACGGAATTTTGTAGCATTTTATGGTCAAATATAACAACAATAATCCAGACCGCTTCTCGTAACTTATTTTCATAAAAATTTAACATTTGACTATAAAATAGTCTTCAAACTCGTCTTTTGAATATGGGCCAAAGTGACTCGCGTTAAGGTACCAGTTGGAGACCAACGGAAGGAAATTAGAACAAGAAACAAGATAAGTCAATTAATTTGACATTGAAATTGAGCGGCAGATTTATATCTTATACTTTCCCCGGAGAGTCGAACCAACAAACAAACAACGGTCTCTTTCCCTTCCTCCCGCCATGAACACAACTCACTCTATCTCCCTTTCCACCTTCTATCCTCTTACGCTCTCCTCTACCTTCCTTCTTAATCCTCTCAAAACCTTCAATTTCCTTAAACAAAACCCTAATTTTCCAAAATTAGGGTTTACTTCACTAAATAAACTTCAATTTCGCACCTCTTTCAAACCTCCTACTGTCGAAAACCAGCTCTCCGACGAAGAGGAAGATTTTGATGACGGTGACGATGATATTGCTGCTGATGAATACGACGACGTTTTAATTGCTGGCGATGGAGATTCCGACGACGATGGCGAAGATGATGATGATGAGGAGGAGGAGCAGAACGCGTCGTTTTGGAGTAGTGGTGAGACGAAGATTCAGAGAATTCAGAAGATTTGTGATGAAGTTAGAGAGTTTGGAGGTGGAATTATTGATGTTGATGAACTCGCTTCCATTTACGATTTCCGTATCGATAAATTTCAGGTTTTTTTCTTCGACTTACTCATTCGAATATATGATTAAATATTATGAAATGTATACTCGTTTCTCAGAAATCAGTTTCGTTACGACTTACGAATCGCATGCTCTTATTTCGCATTATTTATTTCAATGTACGTTATTGAAATTTGTGATATTTGGAGGTGAAATACTGAAATTACCGATGCTGATGAACTCTTCTCCATTTTATGAATTCTGTATCGACAAATTTCAGGTTTTAATTGACAAAATCGATGATTTTGCTTGTGTTATTGAACTTGCTGTTCTTACTGTTTTTCATTCCCTTTCAGTATAATGAAAATAGGAAATGTATGTCATTTTTGTTAGGAGTCTGATGATTTTAGTTACATAATTTAATTTAAAGTACATTTGTGAAACCGAAAGTTGAAAAATTAGCTCGAAATATAATCGGCTTATAATGAAAATAGATGATGTAATGGAGGTATTGTTGAATTTGTGAAGCTTTGTATTTTGTACAGAGACAGGCAATTCAGGCGTTTTTAAGAGGTTCGTCGGTGGTTGTTTCAGCGCCGACAAGTAGTGGTAAGACGTTGATTGCTGAAGCTGCGGCCGTTGCGACCGTGGCTAAAGGAAAGCGGTTGCTCTACACTACTCCTCTTAAAGCATTGTCCAACCAAAAATTCCGCGAGTTTAGGTACTTATTTATTCATCTGCATTTGGAAATGTGTGTATTTTGAGTGAATTTGATTAGATTTCCAGTTTATTATGTACATTTGAGAGTACATGTTTAGAGATTATGTTCTGTAATCGATGAGGCCGATTAAGAAATTTCCTCACATCTCACATGGATTGGTAAGACTATTGGTACACATACAATAGCCACGGCGTATATACGCAGCTCATTTTGACGACATCAATAATATAATGCTGTAACGCAGGGCAGTCTTACACAAAAACAACTGCAAAGAAATATTTGGAACATAATTTAGGAGCACGCACTTCGAGTGCATGTTCTTTACTTCATATGCGGTGAGCTGACCTAATAAATCTGTTATTTCTGTATTTAATGCGAAATCTTATTCATGTGTTAGAGATGCATTTGGAGATAGCAATGTTGGCCTCCTGACTGGAGATTCTGCAGTCAATAAAGATGCACAGGTTTTGATAATGACTACTGAGATTTTGCGTAACATGCTGTATCAAAGGTAAAGTTCATCTTATATCTGTAGATTGAATTTGCTACGTGCGAGCTATATGTGATTGCCTGTATGAGGATCATTCTTGATATTACAGCGGTTAGTTATACGCGACGCAAAATGTAGTAAATTCTGAAAATTAGGATCATGTGGTATATAAGCAGCTGCACCCCTCTCCTATACACCAAGAAGAATAGAGTTGCACTTTGATGTATGTATTGTGTGTGACTTGCTCTTTTCTGTGGGGTAGACAATGAATATGCTATCTGATGAGGTGCATTTAGGGGTGGCATCATGCATAAGGTATTACGGTTTTTTATTTGTGCTGGGGCTAACTAAAACTCTTAAAATGAAAGCCGAAAGGAATGGCTGATGCATACTTCAAACTTCCCATTTGGTTGTGAAAGAGAGGCATGGTGATGGGTAGAAATGCAAGAAATGTTGCCATCTAGTGAAATGTTATTCTTTGTGTCTCAATGTGGCCCATGGTCGAAATCCCATGGTCGAAATATGGACATTCTTAGTGGATCATAAGGTGTATGCTTTAAGTGTATTAGATAGCTGAAGCCATCCCCATTTTAGGTTTATTGTTTGACTATGGTAGATAGTTTGAGTTCCAGATCAGGAAAAAAAAAGGATTACTTTGGCTGAGGGGCTGTAATTTTGGTTTTTCTCGAGAGCTTGTTATCAACTTAGGTACTTGGTGTTAAATTGATTAATGAAGTATTCTGTGACACTAGGAGGTCAAACTGTTAATTTGTTCTTTCTAATGACAACTCAGCATGCTACTTATTATGCTATTTCCCTTTAGTGAACCTCATCGGTTTACTCATTGCGATGCAGTGTAGGAGTGGCTTCTTCCGGAAGTGGGCTATTTGATGTTGATGTGATCGTTTTGGATGAAGTACATTATTTAAGTGACATGTCGCGTGGTACTGTCTGGGAGGAGACTGTATGCTGGTTTTCCCTTTTCTCCTTATTCCCATTTTGTTGTTTTATTCTCACGTTTTGTTAAATGTGTATACTATCCCTCACCATTGCTAGGGTTCTATAGGTAATTTATTGCCCGAAAGAAGTTCAGCTAATATGTCTATCAGCGACAGTTGCAAATCCAGATGAACTAGCCGGATGGATTGGACAGGTGAGATAATTCAGTTAAGCATATTGTCAAGTCATTGCTGATATATACGGAGTACTTTATACTGATATTAGCTGTGTACCTCTAGACGTCTATTGTAACTGATATGTCTAAAACTTGAATCTTTTACTGTGTTCGTATCCCTGGGCTATTACTGGTAAACTTCCTTCTGTAATTTGGTCCATTAGATGTTTATTATTTTATGTCTGATGCTGAGGTGGGCTGAAGGATTTAGTTTTGTAAATTTTTCTACTAAACTGGTAATTAAATAGGTGGTTTTGGGGTTCGCTTCAACTATTGTAATATCATTAAATATCAGCCTGTGCCTTCACATTTGCCCATAGCGTGCCCTCATTTGAATTACTTTGCTTCCGTTTAGATTCATGGTAAAACAGAATTGGTTACATCTTCAAGAAGGCCTGTACCATTGACGTGGCATTTTTCTACAAAGACCTGTTTGTATCCTCTACTTGATGATAAAGGAACTAGCATGAACAGGTATCCTATATTTTTTTTCTCAGTAAATGTGCAATTCATTTGTGCCTATATTGTCAATGAAACAGTCGATGGCCAAGGTCGATCTTTTAGTATCTCTGGCTTTAATCTGCTTGCTAATATTCACCGTGCTTTATATGCTTGCTAATATTCATGTACAAAATTTTCGACGTGACCCTTGTTGCAGTTCTATTTCATTTCCTCACAACTTTTGGATTTTTTTTACCTGCTTGCTTCTTCACACCCATTATATTGTCCCCGTTTGACTGGTGTTCAACTGATGACAACTTTGACTATTAATTTCTCGATTGGCTACATTGTAAAATCAGTTCTGTTTTGTTTATTTAACAACTTATGTCGTATACTGATATTAGTAATGTGAAAATGTTATACCTATTGAGTATATATTATGAGGAAATACAGGTCATAGTTCGCATCAGTGGACCACTTAAGTCATATATGGATGATATAGATGGAGGGAGTATTAAGTATTTAACTATCTTAGGGTGATATTCTGGGTTTGAAACAGGAAGCTTTCACTCAACTCTCTACGCCTTCATGCTTTGGGAGAAAAATCTGACAAAGATGAGGGATCAAGACGAAAACAATCAAAAAGACGCAAGGATGATAGTGAGTTGATCTATGAGGAGTATGGTAGATTTTCTGGAAAGTCAGCTCTGTCAAAAAATGATATGAACACGATCCGGCGGTCACTGGTATGATTTAGCCAACTGTCATTCATATTCTTTCATTGACTTTCTTCTCGTTGTCCGTGTCTGTAAGTCTGTAACTAAATATCTGGTGACAATTTTTTTTTTTAAATTTTGTTATTTAGGTCCCTCAAGTAGAAGATACATTGAAACATCTTAAAGAAAAAGAAATGCTGCCAGCAGTTTGGTTTATTTTTAGCAGAAAAGGTTGTGATGCAGCTGTTCAGTATGTTGAAAACTCTAAGCTCCTGGATGAGTTTGAGATGGCTGAGGTGAAATTAGCACTTAAAAGATTTCGTGCTCGATATCCTGATGCTGTCAGGGAGCCCGCTGTGAAGGGCCTCTTGCAGGGTGTTGCTGCACATCATGCTGGCTGTCTGCCTCTCTGGAAATCATTCATTGAAGAGCTTTTCCAGAGAGGCCTCATTAAGGTTGTGTTTGCCACAGAAACACTTGCTGCAGGAATTAACATGCCAGCTAGGACGGCTGTTATTGCTTCTCTCAGTAAACGAAGTGATGCTGGGCGTGTCCTGCTAAGATCCAATGAGCTGCTTCAGATGGCCGGGCGTGCTGGGCGGCGAGGTATAGACACCAGGGGCCATGTAGTTCTTGTTCAGAGTCCTTTTGAAGGTGCTGAAGAGTGTTGTGAGGTTCTTTTTTCCGCAGTGGAACCTCTTGTTTCACAGTTCACAGCTTCATATGGAATGGTTTTGAACCTACTTGCGGTACGCTTCTTACCATAATCGCATCTTAAGTATTTGCTTCCTGATGGCTGTTAATCAATGCTGAATGCTTGAGTCTTCTGTAGGGTGCAAAAGTTACTCGCCGATCACCCGAAGCAGACGGTGTGGGAAGTTCCACTTTTCAAGCAGGGCGAACTTTGGAGGAAGCAAGAAAGTTAGTCGAACAAAGTTTTGGAAACTACCTTGGGAGCAATGTAATGCTTGCTTCCAAGGATGAGCTTGACAGAATACAGAAAGAAATCGCATCATTAATTGCTGAGATTAGTGATGACTCTATCGATATGAAAGTTAGGAAGCTTTTGTCAGAATCAGCATACAAGGAGATTGCTGATTTGCAGGAAGAACTAAAGGTCTATAATTATTTCTAGTTTATAAATATAGTTATATTTGTTAGTAATCTGGTTGCTGGGCAGTTTTTCATGATTGCTGGAGAACTTAGTTTTCCCCTAGTCCAGGTAAATTTTGTTTACATGTTAGGCCACCTCACACATTTATTTATAAGCTGAGTAAAACCTGAACTTTCTTTGATTTTACCACATTTCTTTTAATTTGGAGAAAATTTTATCCCTTCGCTTTCACGAAATTTCTAATCCTTGTAAAGAACAGTTGAAGGTGCTTAAGGCTTATGAGAACTTTTGCTTAATGTCATAGAGTTTGTCACAATTTAATAAATAAAAAAATTCTAATAAGACTTAGTACTTGAATTAGTGTGGTGTACCTGCAACTTCTGATTTTTATTACTCTTAATATATAAATGTATGCATCTGAGGTATATATGATATTCTGAAAGTTGACTTTGCTCCTCAGGAAGAAAAACGTCTACGAGTTGAATTTCGGAGAAAGATGGAATTGGAGAGAATGTCTTCTCTGAAGCCTTTATTGAAGGAGTTGGGAAATGGGAACTTACCTTTCCTTCATCTGCAATACAAAGATTCCGACGGTGTTGAACATTCAATTCCTGCTGTATATTTGGGGGATGTTGATTCACTTGATGGGTCTAATGTGAAAAATATAGTGAGTGCTATGTGTTCCTCTTGGTAACATATACTTTTAACTTATAAGTGCCTTTTACCTCAAACTATTGCTCTGGATTGCTTAGCAGCTAATCTGACTCCTAAGGGAGTGTAGATTTGTATACTTAAACATACAGTGGTAGGCTGGTCACAAGACATGCAAACACCAATTATATGTCATTTCAAGATTGAAGTCAGAAGTGCAAATAACATCAGGTTTCTGTGTTGAAATATCACTAAAATATCCTCATTTTTAATTACAAATACTGTGTCGCCCAGAATTAATATCTGATCATAATAACATACCTCTAACTCTCTTTGTGGAAGAGTAAAGTTCTCTCCTTAACAGGCAGAAGCTAATGCATTTTGGATTACATTTGACTTCTTTTGTTCTCTTCACTTCGTTATTTTTCTGTCTGACAGTGATCAATTCTGAGCTTCAGATAGAATGTATAGTTTGTTTAGTGTGTTGTGACTAGGACCTTAAAAGTTTATTATGCTTAATTCTCTTGAATCTTGATTGACATAAGTTTTTAATAGCGTTCACTTTATGCTGACAGGTTGAGATGGATAATGCTTCAAAATTGAATACAAAGGAAGAAGAGCGAAGCACCAACATTAGTGGAAGCCTACCTTGTTTTGAGCCTTCTTATCATGTGGCTCTTGGTTCAGATAATTCTTGGTATCTGTTTACTGAAAAGTGGATCAAATCCATGTACAAAACAGGTTTTCCAAATGTAGCTTTAAATGAAGGTGATCCGTTGCCTCGGGAGATTATGAGTACACTTCTTGATAAGCAAGGTATGCAATGGGTTAGGCTGGTTGAGTCTGAACTTGGGGGTTTATGGCAGATGGAAGGATCCCTGGAGACATGGTCTTGGAGTTTAAATGTACCTATGTTGAGTAGTCTATCTGAAGACGCAAAGGTGACTTCGTTTTCCCGGATAATTTCCAGTGTTTCAGCTGATAAATTCTTCTGTTTCATACATTAGTGTTCATTCAGACAGAGCATTCCTGTTTCTTGTCCAATTTAGTATCCATGTGAAATGATTTTTAAATTTCAGGTATCACATATATCCCCAGCATACATTGAAGCAGTTGAATGCTACAAAAAGCAAAGAAATAAAGTTGGGCACTTGAAGAAGAGGATTGCCCGTACAGAAGGGTTTAGAGAATACAAGAGGGTTCTGGAAATGGCTAAACTAACAGAGGGTAAGATTAGGCGCCTGCAGAACAGAGAAAAGCGCTTGATTGATCGAATTGAGCAAATTGAACCCTCCGGCTGGAAAGAATTCTTGCAGGTAATGTTGCAAACACAAGTAAAATTATTCTTCTTGTTCCATGAACTTTTTGCTGGTCTCTGTGAACTTTTAAAGTAGGGGTGTAACTGAGCCGAATCGAGCTCGAGCTCATGTGGGCTTGGAATCGGCTCGGAAACATGAGCTTGAGCTTTGAAATAGGCTCGGAACTTTCCGAGCTTAAAAAATTAAAGCTCGGAATCGGCTATGATATGGCAAAGTCCCGACCCAACACCCGAACTTAAGACCCAAACCCGAATTGTCCCGACCCAAAATTTTTATTGTTACAAACTGATTATTATCCACAATTAACTTGATAATAGTTGACCCAAACCCGAATGATCGGCCTGACCCGAATTGGCCCGACCCAAATTGACCCGGCCCGATGACTTGTTTGCCTTGAGTGATTCGGCTCGAGCTGAACTCGAGCTCGGTTAAATCATTATTTTCTCTACTTTCTTTAACTTTTAAATCAAATTAATTTCAAGAAAAATGCAAATACAAAATACTTTAACTAATTATGATAAAATATAATCATAAATGCTAAAATAACATTTTATTGAGAATAACAACAATTGGAAAATGTCAAAATCAAATAATAATAAAATAATACGAGGCTAAACTAGGTTCCGATCTCAGCTTTACTAAGCTCAAAATCGGCTCGGCTCGGCTCTGATACCTGGACTCAAAATCGGCTCGAATCAGTTTTGACCGATTTCAAGCCCAGGTTTGACGAGCTGATTTCGAGGGTCGGTATCTAATCTCATCTCGAACCCTTTAGGCCTTTAAGGGGGTGTTTGGTTGGCTACTTTGGAATGGATCAAACCCATTCCATTGTTTGGTTAGGGTGATTTGGAATAGAGTTACATACCTAATGGATTCTAACTCTATTCTAACCCCTTGGGATCCTATACGGGCTATACCCACCCTCTTACCTTGGAATCAAACTACATTCCCCCCCTTTAACAAATTTATGCGAACCAAACAACATTACACAAGTATGGATTTAGAACCCCATACTATCAAACTCCGTTCCAATCTATTCTGGCTTGTTGTACCAAACCTCCCCTAAGTACTTTCTCTCACTAGAATCGGTTGCTAGCTCTCACCCAAGTGAGAACAAAGACTCATGCCCCCACCCCCAGAAAAAAAGAACAATTGTCAGCCCTCTAGAAAAAAAAGGCCGTGTTCGCATTTTCGCGTGCCCCAAAGACAATGGTGGAAGCTCGTATCATTGCCCGCGGCTACATCTCCGAGGACTCCAAGAAGACCCAAACCCTTGTCGACGACGTAGACGAGTCTCGCGGAAAGAGGGACTTAAACAAAAAAAATGGGAAGTCGAGCATACTTGATCAACTCAACCCCCGACAAAGGAGTCCTATAACACGCACACCGTCGGAAGAATGGAGATATACGTGATGACAAAGGATGAACAGGAGGTGATGAAGTGGTAAGGGCTCGGGTCTCCCCTCATCGTCAAAGTCGAAGACGAGCTCTTCTGGGATGATATAGCGTTGCGGTGAAGGGCGAGGTGAATTCACCTCTATAAGGTGATCGTTCTCACTCGCGCTGGAAGTCTCATATAGGTGTTCGTGGTCACCTTTCGAGCATATCCCCCTCCCTTCATGTCCTTAAGCCAAAGCATGCTTTTCATGTGGACTATGTCGAAATATACCCACCCTACTAGATAAGGGGGTTCATAGTCCAATAAGTTATTAACTAAGCGGGTAACGATGGCACCAAAATCCAAGGAACATTTTCATCTTCTCCAAGGCTAGGCACATCATTGACACGACATTGAAATAAAAGGGCTCCTTTAGGTATGGGTTTAAGTAAGAACTTAGAAGTAAAACCTCCGATGAATTGAGCTTACTCACATCACTTCGCCCATAGAGAAGGTGGGACATGAGGCGTAAGAAGATCCTGAACAACGGGTGTTCCACATCGGCCGCCCTCATAGCACTCACCACGAAGTTAGTGTTACCTAGTGGCTTTCATGGTTTTTGTTATCTTATCATGCTCAAAGTCGTTTCTCCTAGACACCCCTAGAACTCATGTGAAAATCGGTGTTCTTAAGTCTAAACCTGGGAACATGGTTGACCTTGTCATAGGTAAAGGAGCTCAAAAATTCTAAGGTAAGGTCTCGGTAACACACTTACTCCAAGTTATACAATCCCTCCATCCCAAGAATGTCAAAAATACTACGCACCTCCTCCCTAATTCCCAACTTCTCTAGTGTATCGATCGACACGCACCTTGTCGGGGCCATAGGTCTTTCGGCAAGGGCTAGGAAGAAATTCTTTTGGGGTTCGGACTGAAACACAATGCCCGTAAAACCCGGGGCTTCGATCACCGGGAGCGTCACTCGATCTTAGCATTCTTGTCTAGCTCGGGTGCTCCTCCCGTTCCTTGACATGCTAAAAAAACCAATCCATGCACGAAATTTCTAGGTGAAAGATGAGAATTGAGAAATTAATATTGGAAGCAACTTGGAATTTATTCAACACTTTTAGTTCATTAGCAATCATGTAAGCGGATCTTTTTGACATAATGTCCTTTGAATTTAATCAAGCCAAAAGCTTGCTCAAGTTACGAATTTTCCGGAAAAATAAGTCTTATGAAATTATTCAACATTTGAACTTAATTCAAAGTAATACACCACACTTTTAAGAATTACCCAAGTGCTTGACATAGTTTAAACTAGAATGAAGCATGAAAATCGAAAATTTCCGTATAATTATCATACATTTCGAGAATTTTGGGTGATTTTAAGACAGTTTTCGTTTTAAAACAAAACAATGCATTGTCATCGAGGATTTAAGCATCATGAAGCAACTAAATCATGGTTTAAACACGAAAATCAGAATTTTGGGTACGGACCCCTAAATTTTCGAAAATTTGAGGAACATTTGACAAAATTTCTTCCAACTTTTGATGATACAATGTATTACTAGCAAGGTTTAAGCCCTCATGGAACAATTAAACCATGTTTTAAGTACCAAAAAACAAAATTTAGACATGAGAAATGGGATTTTTCGAAAATGTGTGGAAATTTTGAGTTGAAATTTTCAATTTAAGACCCCACATAGCATTATTAACAAATATTTTAGCCTTTTGGAACAGTTAGACTTAGTTTTAAACATGAAAAATCAAGATTTGGGCATGAAAGCCACATATGTCGAAAATTTTAGGTGGAGTTTTAGGACTATATTTCAAATGTAAGACAAGATTTAGCATTACCCATAAAAGATTGGAGTCCTTTAGAACGATTTAACTAAGTTTTAAGCACAAAATCAAATTTTACCTCAAGAACCCTAAATTTTGAATTAGGCTAATTTTGGGCAAAATTCGACGTGAAATTTTCATATTTAGCATCAATAAGGTTGATTACTAACACAAATTAAACAAAACATGCAAATAAGTGGTGATACTTCCAAGAAATTTTGGAAGCTTGGAAGCTCATACGCATACACATTATGTATGGAAATCTCATACACAAAATTTTTTACCCAATGGTAGGGCGACACGTGGCTAACACAAGTTGGTCTTCTTTAGTTAGTCTAGGGTTAGTTTTGTAATCCAACACATGTGGTTAAGTAGTTAACTACATGTAG
>JAOWBH010000021.1:95940-110171 GCA_028566215.1 Silene coronaria
ATATAACGTTACCTTAAGTATATATTTTGCTACACCAAAATTGAAATCCTGGCCTCGCCCCTATGTGGGAGGAAAGAAGAGATAAGTAGAAGTCGCATGAAAAATCACTGTAATGAAACTGATCCGATTTGTTATTATTGTTCAAAACTAGAACTCACACGAATTGAATGAAACTGATCCGATTTCCAATTGGGTTAAATCGCTGGAAACAAACCAATACTGCATTGAATTGTGTAAATGAAAAAGAGACTTGATTCAAAGGGCTCGACAACATTGTTACCGGAAAGCTGTTTCTTTGTCCCACATGGATAAAAAACGAATTATGAAGGATAATACAGAGTATTAAAAAAACTTTGGTGATTATAATAATAACATATACTTACCTTGACGGGGTCAATGGGCGATCAAGAAGGCCCATGGCCTAGGACGGTGGCTTCCATTGCACTTTGGAGGCGTGCCTGTCTAACATCTCCCAAGTGTGGGAGAGTGTACGTCATAATTTGTCATCGGGGGCCTGCGTTCGCGCAGCCTCTATTAATCCTAGTGGTAAACATTCTAAATCAGATTTAAATCAGATTAATTGTAGACGGGCTGTTTTTTAACGGTTTTTTTACTTGTGCCCTAGAAATTTTCATGTTAATACGGTTTTTCTAACAGTGCTTTAAAACTTTCTTAACTCAAACGGATAGTTTCCTGTAACATGAAAAACAATCCATGTTGAACTTCTATAAGTTTCGGCTTTGTACAATTTTAAGTGTAACCTCGAAAGAAGACTTATTATATTAAATCTAGAATTGCTATCTATATTTAGGTGTTTTTGTCTTTAGGTTTTACAATTAGAATTATTTCTCGTACCCAAAAAAAAAAAACAATTAGAATTATTGCAATCTTGTTTGTTAAACCTAACGAATATTTTCTCTTGTTCTCTTTTACGGAGTACTCATTTTTCAGAGAATTCCGAGTTTCTCTAGTTTCATCGTCGAAACTTGTTCAACGTAACGTGTTATGTTCAAACAAGTAATGTTGAGTACCATATCATGTTCAAACAAGTTATATTGTACTCACCAACCATACATGTAAATGAAAAAGAGACTTGATTCAAAGGTCATGGAAACATTGTTACCAGAAAGTTGTTTCTTTGTCCCACATGGATAAAAAACGAATTAAGAAGGATAATACAGAGTATTAAAGAAACTTCCGTGATTAATAAAAACATATATACTTACCTTGACGGGGTCAATGGGCGATCAAGAAGGCCCATGGCCTAGGACGGTGGCATCCATTGCACTTTGGAGGCGTGCCTGTTTAACATCTCCACAGTGTGGGAGAGTGTACGTCATAATTTGTCACCGGGGGCCTGTGTTCGCGCGGCCCCTATTAATCCTTGTCGTAAATTTTCTAACTCGGGTTAACTATAGACTGACGATTTGTTGTTCAAAACTAGAACTTGTACGAATGAATGAAACTGATTTGATTTCAAAAATCGGGTTAAATCCTCTGGTAACAAACCAACAATGCAATGAAAAAGGGACTAGATACAAAGGTCTCGGAAACATTGTCATTAGAAGGTTTATTTGTCTCACATGGATACAAAAAAAAAAATTAAGAAGGATAAAACCGTATTAAAGAAAAACTTATACAAGTTACTCGTATATCGTAGTATTGTACCATATCATTTTCAACTAGTTTTTTTTACCCCGTCTTAATATTAAAACGGGTCAAATATCATTTTGTCATATTCATCCTAAATGTATATAGTTGACCCGTCTTAAGTTCGTTTAAGATAGATATCCCCGTCTTAAATGATAATTTTCCTATCGTGTTATGTTCAATGTATCTTTCGTTGTCTCTTGGAGCAAGACCTAATTATGCTGTACCATATCATTATTCAAAAGACTTCAAGCAAGCTATAATCCTAATTAGGTGCTGTAAAGTTATACTTTGTGAATCATTTTCCGGGTAAATTCGTCAATGTGTATTTTTTTTTTTAATTAGCACATTTATATCGCGGCCCTCGTGGGTGAGAATCAACACTCCAAATTCATGGTTTGAATAGGAGGACTCTTATTAATAATTAATTAAGTACAGGTCAGGGCATACTAATCTCTTCTTTCCTCCCACATCGTTCATGAAACTAGAACCAACCTTGAAAGCACATATAAAAATGTACTTCACTTCCATTGTCAAAGTCACGCAGCCATGCAATGAGCACAAAGCGAACTATTCTTTCGCCTTTTACTAAAGAATACCGTGTGCTCGTTGTTTATTAGTGGCATACGTTAATTTTTTGAGGAAGTTCCTTAATTGGCGCTTCCAACAAACCTAGTCCAATCTTGTCTGAATTATAAAAAATATACTATATATTAATCTTAATTTTTAAGAGCATTAATTAAATTAATTAAAACGATCCAATAGCACAAAATTTATTTGAGTGTAATCGTATAAAGTTTTATGAGTATAAGTTGCTAACGTCGTACAATATATGTATCCAAAGTAATACGTACAGAAAGTGAAACAAACATCACTCGAATGAAACTGATCCGATTTGTTGTTCAAAATTAGAACTCGTACAAATGAGACTGATCCGAATTAAAATCGGGTTAAACCACTAGAGACTAGATACACAGGTCTCGGAAACATTGTTATTAGAAAGCTGTTTCTTTGTCCCACATGGATAGAAAACGAATTAAGAAGGATAATACAGAGTATTAAAGAAACTTTCGTGATTAATAAAAACATATACTTACCTTGACGGGGTCAATGGGCGATCAAGAAGGCCCATGGCCTATGACGGCTATGACGGTGGCCTCCATTGCACTTTGGAGGTGTGCCTGTGTAACATCTCCCAATGTGGGAGAGTGTACGTCATTATTTGTTACCGGGGGGCCAGCGTTCGCGCGACCCCTATTTATCCTTCCAAACGTTTTAGCTTTAGTTATAGATGAGCGGTTTTTCTAACAAGTGCTTGCACCAACCCATAACACGAACTCAGAGATTAAAATTTAGCCTCTTCGGCCCATCAAAGATTAATGGCATACAGGCGATAAGACTCTAGGAGAACTGACAGTATGAAATGAAGTTGAAATACAAGATCTTACGACAAAACTCTAGTAATATTGATAATTTTATAAAATGAAGTTGAAATACAAAATTATGTGGTCGGACTCTTGCGAGTTACGAGTGCCGATAATTGTATAAAATGTAAGTAGAAATACAAGATCATGTCCCTAAAAAGCTGTCTTTCTATACTAGAAGCAAACCTGTTATACGTATCATTCAGTTCCGTCTCCAAATCTCTTAACTAACAGTTACGATCATTTTCAAGATCAGACGTAGCGTCCTAAGATTGCATCATACTCGTGAAGGGAGACGCTAAACCATATACGATGCTTCACGAGCCAATAGTCTTGAGCAACATTATGGTTCCATGCTTGACAAATCAAGGTTTGAGCTTCGACTTCCCGCAACTACCTGAAAGCGGTAGTCTTTTACTAGAAGGGTGGATATCCTAAGAGCTAAAATCGTGTTTACTAGATCCCGGAGGCAGGGACTGAAGCCTTGGCCTTTTCCAAACCTGACAAAAAGAAAATTCGTAGTTTAAGCTCAAAATAGTAAAGGATACCACTATTTTTTTGGGGTGTAAAACGAATCATAATGGAAGTTGTAAAAGTTAAAACGGGTTTGGAATCTACGTCATCTCATGAGTCAATGACTTCACAAGCTAAGTTAATTGACAATCTCGCATCTATGTTATGACAAATACAGAAGCGTACAACTCTGCCAAACATCGGTTTGCTTCCGCAAGAAGCAGCAAACTATTTTCAATTTCATCTCAAATATGAGCCAACTTACAGTGTCCAAACTCCCTAGCCAATAAACTAATGTGGGTTTTTACTGCCCTTTTATGTAGCATCCTGTGTTATTAAGAGTAAGACACTTATCTTCAATCGTTGGCACTATAAATGCAACCAAAAGCACCTCAAAATGCGATTGGTAGCCAATAATGTAATATGAGATATTAGTTTATTACTGCCCTTTTGTGCAGCATTCAGTGTTATTATTAAGATACTTATCTCGGAATACATTGTAATGGCTTGATCTCAATCGTTGCGATATAAATGCCAGCGATTGGGTGATCTTTGAACCCTGGTAACTCAGTCGCCATGTAGTGTCACTACTGATATTTAATACCACCAGGAGGTAATAACACATGCTTTTGTACATTAAGAGCAATTTAATTATCACGGTAGTGTACTTGAAAGGGCTAACGTTTCTATCTATAGAAGAGCAAGAAAATTACCTTTCTTTTTAATCTTGTTCCGGAAACCTCTTTTTCTGCTAAATGCGGTCTCCTGCAATAATTGGAAATAAAAAAAATAGATAAATAAACACGAGTAATTTAGGAAAACAACTTTCAACTCGGTGCAGGTGCAGCCATTAGCCTCCAGAACTCGCATTTAAAAAAAAAAAGAGCTTATTTTAAACTCCGTACAGAAAATTCTCTAACGTCTTAAATTCCTAATCTACAAGCCCCGTTACCCCAAGGCAACTAGTATCAAGACCAGACTCCAGAGGATAGGAGATAGTGAAACTAAACCCAGCCCACGTTCGGCAATAAAAAAAGATGAGGCAATACATGACCTTCAATGTTTGAACCTCGGTTTGACAGGAATAGGGGCAAAACTTACCACTGGCTTTCCCAGCTTTTCAGCTTCACGGACAGCAGCGACCAAGTCACGATTCTGTTCTGAGTATAAGCTTGTCACAAGACCAGGTTGACCTGCTCGGGCTGTACGGCCAACTCTATGCAAGAAATCTACAGCACTTTTAGAAAATTCTGCCTGGAGACAAGCAAATTACGAAGAGATCAGTTTCCAAATCAGAGGGAGAGGGCAACCACATACACATATAACATTATGTCTGCATTTCCAACTCCAATCTTATAAAATACCAACATTAAGTAGGCTCATAGTAGATTGCTCTTCAGAATGATTCGTACAAACATAGCAGCTGTCTAAAGGCTACTGACAATGGTGCGATACAGGGGTTAAATGTATGCAGAGTAAACTACTTTGTGTCGAGCATAATATTGGCTGACGGCTGCTTCATAAAATAAAAATAAGAGATTGTGTAGAGAATTGCATCGAGTGACGCCTACTTAACAATAAAAGCCAGTTTTTAGTGAGTCATTTTACTTTATTCCATCGCAATAATATACAAAGCGAAATAATAGTGAGTATTCTTTGGCTCCATTTTATTCACTTGCTTATTTTAAACAATTAAATAACATGATCTAATATTAACTCAAAATAATAAAAAGTTTACAACACAGGTAAAAAGTTGTCGACAGATACGTCTCTTACCAATATCAACTTATGAATAAAATTCACTAACGAAGGAAAAAGAACAAATTTTAAGTGCTTTCTAAGAAACTCAATCATTAATGGAATAAAATTCCAGTTATCTCATGTCAACCGTCATTACTAACACTCTCCAGTGAAATACCTGAATAACGTGTGATACCAACGGGATATCTAGACCACGAGCAGCAGCATCAGTGCACACTAGGACACCGCCTTTATCTCTGAAGTCAACTAAGTTCTGAGCAGACTCTTCCAAAGAAGTATTCCTATGATAGCAGAAACAATGGATTCCAGCGGTCTGCAGTATCTTAGCTATTGATTCCACTGCCTCAACAGTGTTGGCAAACACCATTGTTCTCGTTATGGTGTCCCCGGAAACATCTAAGATGAACTTAACACCATGATTTACTGCATCAATAAGAGCATCCACCTGCGTTTCTATTGAAACCTCTACCCATCTCTGTTGCAACCTAAAACATCAATAATCAAATGGTTAGGTTTCTTTTGGCAGCTTGATATTAATTACTAATTCCCAAGAAAGCTGTTTGACTATATCTTTGATAGAGATCCGGAAAGAGGGAAGAATGATGCACTGAACAAGTCAAAGTCGACAAATTTGAATGTAGCGACCGACTTTATAAATATGTGGGTCGGTAAAGGTGTAACACATTGAACCACACCACTTTATTCTCTACAATCTCAAACCTTGATATATACATCCATTTCTAGATGGTTATTTGGCTACGGCCTAGCGGGGACCAGATTGTCGCAAATTTTAGCAGGCTTAGCTAGTAAAGTTATTAAGTGATGAAACTCGGGACCTAACGTTAAAACACGCTGGCATCAAAAATACCGCTGTGGATCCCTTTACACCACCAAAAAAGCTAGTATCATATAGGAATAAGGAAGTAGTACGATTAATTAGTAGCTAAAGTTCACTTAACTAACTGGTATGCAAAGAAGTGAATGATGTATCGTAACAAAGAAAGGAAATGAAAAAAAAGATAACAAAGCCGAGAAGGAGTACCTAGGGTTGTGACAATGCAGAAAATGTCCACTAACCCAATTAGCCTCTGGAAACATCCTTTTCAAGACCCCACCTGCTGTCCTTTTTCCATTTTCAGGAAGAGTCGCTGCTACAAAAATATACTGCTTACTCCGTTGATAATATTCTCGCACCCTTCTCCATCCTGTTCTCTTGACGGGGCCAGGAACCTGCACTAACTGATCTACAGGCGTTGTGTTGTCAATATCAGTTTCATCATCTTCCTCTTCTGCTAACATATCAGTGATATCTCTATGTTCATCTTTTGCATCTTCACAATCATATGGCAATTCGGAGTGGGGCTCGTTCGTTTCCTCAGAGCGGCCCGCACTGGATCGTGACAATAGTTTCTCGTCAAATCGAAGCATGTTGACAAGACGGATAACTTGATTCTGGAAGCTTCCACAAAGTAAAAGGTCCGCTTCATCAAATACCTGACATCATTGCACCAAAGCAGACAAGCCTGATCATATATGATGTCTTTTGTATTTTGCAGGCATTAATAACAAAATGATCTAGCAATAATGAACTTACCACATGCTTAACGCCGCGAACAAAGTTCAATTGACGGTTTTTTTCCCGGTCTACAGCATAAAGATAATTTAAGAGGGCAGCAGGCGTAGAGGCAATAACATCTGGTCTTTTATGTGGCCATCCCTGCACAAGAAACCCTTGCACTTAAGAACAATAAGAATGCAGTAATACGGAGTACATTTCTACACACCACCCACAAAAAAGGGAATTAGGAATATGGAGGAACAATGATTATCTGTCAATAAAACATTACTTGTCTCCCACATAGAGCAGCAGCTGTAAAGAGAGGTTCACCATCGTCCCCACGAAGACAATTAGCCATTCGAACCACCTGCTCACATAGCATGACATTGGGGCATAGAACAAGCGATAGATGTGAGGAATAGCTTCTCCCTCGTTTTGGGGTTTCATTATCTGAGTTATCAACAGCACAAAGAAGCTTCTCAAATAGCGGGATAAGATAGCCATGAGTTTTTCCACTTCCAGTTTCTGCAGCAACAACGGTGTCTTTTCCTGAGAGGATAGATGGTATGCAAGCTGCCTGAATGACAAGGCAAATTCATGTCATCAGATACATTTCCACATAAACAAGGTTACTCTTAGCTATCTCAAAGGGGGCGGACACTTTATCCATGGCAAGGTAGATAGACTTGATAAACAAGAAACAGAGTAAGATCATTGTAAGAAAGAACGATTAGCACATCATTAAACATACTCGGCAATACTACGGAATATAATTGAACTTTTTTTTATCACATGAAGGGCAAATACATACCACAATCCAAAATTTCTAACTACTTGGGTAACTAGCAGAAATTTTGGGGAATTAGCCATAATCACCTTTTCTGCATTTTCACAAACAAATTAAGTATGAAAAGATTACAAAAAAACCAAATACGCAGCTATCTTGATTTACCAAGCTTGTTATATGTCCAACATATATTCTTTTTTTTTTTTTTTTTTTGTCAAATGAGTCACAAGGATAGTACAATATCAGGGGCGGAGGAGTTCAAATCTGTGACCTATCGTCCACTATTCCTACATCTTACCACTATCAGGGGCTAAGACCTCTTTGGTAAAATGAGTCACAAGGGTAGTACAATATCAGGGGCTAAGACCTATTTGGTAGGTATATATTCTTCAAGCCTCTTGATATCAAATGTGTACGCTGATTGAAAAAACTTGCGTAATAAGAAAATTGATACACATACAAGCGATACTATTATACAAGTACAGTTTCTTTCACCAACTTCCGTCAGAGTATAAATTCTCCATATGTCAATCAACAACCATGCAAAAACAAAGCTAACTGGAAAGCGAAGTTAACAGCCAAAAAAAGCATCGAGCCTGCTTGTCATCACCAATCAGTTGTTTTCGAGTTCTGTTTTTCATCAAGCTCGACTGAGAATCCAATTAACGAAGCAAGAAACTATTATATGCATCTACCCTAAAAGACTTGAAATATTTCATCCTTTATACCACATTATCAACAATAACCATACCACGTATCAAGGTTTCGGACTTAAGATGCTGACATTTAGCTCTATATACAGAATCCCAAGTAAAGCATCACTCTCATTCTGATTCAACTCCTTATCTGTTTCCCGAGTACACTCCCTATCGAACCACATTATACTACAACCGCAATCAAACTCTGAAGGACTACAAAGTACAAACATGCTTCCTAGACTACAATGGAGTTGCAATTCTTAGTAGATTTGGACTTTCGCCTATGTGTATGGAGCATCGAATGGACGCATACTCACCCATATGCCAATTTTTTTTTCTTGGATGGCCATAATGAAAATTGCATCAAGAATTATGATAAACAACCGCTACTTCACTATAGATGAAGCGCAAACAGTATATCGAACCATTTTGCTTTCCCAACCGAGTCTTTGATTCAATTG
This sequence comes from Silene coronaria, assembly GCA_028566215.1. Taxonomy (NCBI): domain Eukaryota; kingdom Viridiplantae; phylum Streptophyta; class Magnoliopsida; order Caryophyllales; family Caryophyllaceae; genus Silene; species Silene coronaria. Next base: position 104,793 of record JAOWBH010000021.1, read on the forward strand.
GCAAAAACTTGACCATCAATTCTGTACTTTTCAATCAACCCCACCTTTATCAAAACCCATATACTCCCTCCGTTCCATTCATTTGTTTATCTTTTATATTCGCTCTGACGGTATATATATTTATCTAAGGTAAACAAATGATTGGGACAGGGGGAGCATATAACGACAATTAATCCCAAAATATACAGAGAATAGATCAAATATTGGTAAAATCACAATTCATTGAGCATATTCCACAACAAAGATCAAAACTTTATACATCCAACATTAAAATCATTCAATTTTTTCATCTGGGTAACAATAATATACTGCAAACTAAATAAAAATTCATCCAACTATTTAAAATTCAGCAAAAATGAAATGAAATGAAATTAAACAAAAAATTAAATTAAAAATAGAATTAAACTTAAATTAACCTGAATTAAAGAGGGTTTAACAAAACCAGCATTAGAAAGAGACTGAGAAAGTTGATCAGAAACACCAAGAGAAGACCATGAAACGGTGTCGTTTGCAAAGAAAGTGTCTTTATCATTATTTCTGCCATTATTACCATCATCAACAAGTTCAGCAGTTGAAGTTGAAAAAGCTTTTCTGGGTTTAAAAGTAATGATTTTATGGTTTTTATTGATAAAAATGGTTGATTTTAAAGTGAAAGAAGGGATTATAGAGGGTGAAGAGAGGAATAATGATGGTAGAAAATAGGGTTGTTTGTAGAATTTGCAAACATATTGCATGATTTAATTTAATTGATTTTGGGGAAATTGGGTTAAATGTTGTTGAACAACAAGGGTTTAAGAGAGGTTTGAGGTTTGATTAGTTTATGGATGGATGAAGGGGAGTGAGGGGGATAGCTATGCTCTAGATGAGGGAAAGCTAGACTCACAAATGGGTCATTCGAGTCGGGATTGAATTTGAATCGGATTATTTTCGGATATAATTATCAAGTTATTTTCGAACCAGGTCAGTTAGAGTAGTTTTGGGTAGAGCTGGATAATGTGTTGGGAAGGGGCGAGCCTGGTTAGCCCTAACTCGAATCGGTCTACATGAGGGAGATGTAGACCTGTCAAACGGGTCGGGCGGGTCGGATCCCGGGTCGGGTCATACGGGTCAGGTTAGAATACGGGTCTGGTCATACGGGTCTCGGGTCGGGTTAGGGTTAGAATACGGGTCGAACAATTGCTTCTAACGCCTTTTTTTTCCTATTTTTTAAATCAAAAAAATATATTTTTTTTTAAACTAAAATATGTTTAAAATTAATATTTTAATCACATTTAGTGTATACATTAATTATATTGACATAATTATAAAAAAAATTATTTTTATAATTATTTTATTATTTAATATTATAAAAATGATTAAAAAATGATTTTTTAATGGCGTTTTCAATCTTAAGTATTAAAAATAATATTTTTTTAATCAAGAATCAATTTTTTAACCGTTCGGGTCGGGTCTTGACCCTAAATTAACGGGTTATTTCAGGTTACGGGTCAAAATTTTCGGATCTTGACTCTAAAAATACGGGTCGGACGAATCGAATTTTCGGATCGGATCAAGATTTGACAGCTCGAAATGAATCCCATTAGGCAAGAAGTTGGGGGAAAGGGAAAGGAAAAGGAAAATACCCAAAATGGGGAAAAAAGAAGGGGGACCCACAGGCAGTGGGGAGAAATGAAGTGTAAAGGAGGGTGGGGACAAGTCAACTCAATTAGGGACAACCCATGTGCGATGTGCCCATGATTCATTTGCAGAGAAGCTAACCATTATGCTTGTTGGTCTCTGTGGGTCCCTTCCTTTCAAGGGTATTTTTGGAACTTAATTTATTTGGGTACTTGTGACGGAAACAAGTTATGACGGTATTTATAACTGATTTAAATAATCAATGACCAGAGTTAAATGTTTAATGTTGGATAGAGTTGATAAGTCTGATCCGACTGACAGAACAAGAATATTGTTGCATGGACTATGACGACCCGTAAACCAAATGGTGTGTGGGTCCCTTTCAAGGGTATTTTTGGAACATAAATTATTACGGCTCTTGTGACGGGAATAAGTTATGACGGTATTTATTACACTTGATTTAAATAATAATTGACCAGACTTGAATAACTCGACCAGAGTCGTGAAGCGAGGGTCTGAACTTGACTTGGAAAACAATTTGTGTCGACTGATGAATGTTTAACGGTGGATATTGATTACTATCCCCAAATCAGTTGAAAACACAAGATTTACGGAATTTGAAATGACTCGTTTCTACTCGATTTCCTGTAAATTCAAAATGACATGACCCGAACCCGACCTGGTTGTCCATAGGTTTAGACGTCTAGTCACGGGAAAGACTTGTTGTGTTTGGAATTACAAATTGTTGTGTAAGGCGGATAATCCGACTCAGAATTAGAATGTGTTGAATAAGATGGTTTGGACAAAAGCAACATAGGTTGAAAATTGGGCTTAGCAAAAAAAAAAATAACATGACTCATATAGAAAAGTAATCGTGATTTAACTTGTTAATAATTAAAGCAAACGAATACGGAGTATAAAAAATGATCGTAAAAAGATTAAATAACATCAAAGTTGATATATATTGACCGATAATTAAAGTCAAAACTAATTTATTCTTAATGTAAATATATAATATATATATTTTTCCCGGTCTCTTTCCCCTAAATCAATCATCAGTTCGTATAATTCTATACAGCTTTATAAAATGTAAATTGTCCTAATTAATAACATTAAAGTCGATAAATCTCACGACCATTCTTACACAATTTAACGATTTAAAATGTGAATTACACAAATGAGATGTTGTAATATGTATTAATAATTTATTGAAATTGACAAATACAACCCAATGTGTTGTATTTAAACATTTAATACCCTTCCATTTTTTGTATTAATTTAGAAATTTAAGAATAAATTACACATGAATTAATACAATTAATGCATGTAGTAATAAGTATTTATTTTCTTTTTTAGTTGCTTAATCATAACACATAATTTATTAATTTGATATATAAAACATAATTAATTAAAGGCATGAAAAATGGTGACTTTTGTGGACAGTTTTAACACTTTTAAGTTTGAATGCCCTTTTTCTTGAGTAATGCCAGGACGAAATTTAGCAAGCCAGCTTGTGTTTACCTTTTATGTTTATTATTGCACTTTTTTGAGATGTAGATGGACAACTTAAGAAAAAAAAAATAATAATAAAAAAAAAAAAAATCTTTGTCTAAAAAGATGGACAACTTGGAGCTACATTTTTTGGACTTTCTTCTTTTTCTAGACCATCCATTGTCATTTTGTTTTATTTTTATTATTATGTGTAATTGTCGCAAATTATTCGTGTTCGTTTTGAAACCATTTTCGATGTTAAGTTTAGTGTTTGAGTCATGGGAATGCAACAGTTTTAAAACTCATAATGGGGAGCTTTATGCCTTTATCACCTTAATGGTTCTACCTGACTCGAATCCGGATTAAACCGGATGGTTTACACCAAAAAAAAGGTGAATTATTAAAATGTGCACGGTGTTTTGTTACTTTTGTATATGATGCCTCTTTTACACTGTCGCCTTGTTTGGCAAACGGTAGAAGTAGATTTATGATAGCATATAGCGCTAACAGAATACGGTTGGCAGATTTTAGTAGCAGGTTTGACCATCACATATTAGCAGATTTAAGAAAATGTATTTGGTAACTAGCAGATTATGTGACAAATCTACCATTTCCATGTATAAACTCAATATGCTATTACAATATACTGCTATTATCAGCATATTCAAAAACAATAGATTCCGGCCAATATGTTATCTGAATATGTCATTAACCAAACACATGAAATGAGTAGATTGATAAGTCGAAATCTACCTTTTTTTTGCCTAATATGCTATTTACCACACAAGGTATGTGTCATGTCAATTTTTTTCTCTTAAGAAACTTTTAGGATATTACTTCATTAAGGACAAGTCTGAATGGATAACATTGACGACATTGCAAATTTGCAATACTACCAACAACATCAAACATACCTAAGAGGGACAATGCAATATATGCGAGCTTATATGCCACCCAATTAAATCTTTTACTAGTATACGACCAAGCAACAAAAAGAAAAGAATTACATGGCGACATAATCTCGTTGAAAACTAACTAAAATTCATTGCAGGATTTCTTAAATTGCTTTGCTTCAATCCTTCGACGACTTAAAGAGTCAAGAAAATCGTTTTCCCGGGTGACTATATTGATGACCCTTCATTCCCTCGCCACAAACACCTCTCTCAACCTCTCTACTGCCAAACACCAACATACCAACCAATTCATCTCGAGACACAACCTCTAATCCCACCCAAAACCTTCGATCACCATCGTCCACATTAATGTAACTTGTTATCGCCACACCTTCCATAGATCTTACTCACCCCTCAATTCGCGCCTCCTCCTCCCCCCAAATCAAACCTTCTTCTCCTCACCTCCTTCATCTCTACAACCAAACCCTACACCCACCCTCTTCATTATCTGACCAATTTGTAGCCTACTACACTACTCTCAGAGACAACCTTATTTCGAGCCTCCCAATGCGACCCACCTCCACTCGATCACCATAATTGCGATTGAATTGTAGCGGCAAATGAACTACTCCCTCCGTTCAAGACCAAATACAACATGATGTCCTAACACACTTGTATTTGATCATGAATGGAGGGAGTATCTCATAATTCTCTCCTTTATTTAGCTATTGATTTAAACACAAATTCTTCTTTAACACCGCAATATGTGTACTAAACAGGTCAAGTAGAGTAAATGAGATAAAAAGATAATGCCTAGGAGTCAGAGTAACAAAGGATTAGTTGGTCTTTTAAACGTAAGTAATGTGATCAATTTGACCCGTTGTTATCTTAAACCGCATTTTATCATCAAAAGAGGTTCTTATTGTTATTCAAAACCACTGATTCGATACATAGAGAAGACGATTTTACATTGATAAGATGATTACCAAAGAGAGCATAAAACAAAAAGAAAAAGAAAACTTATCATTATCAACAAAGTACATATATAACAAAGGTGCATTATTATTGTTCAAGTGAGTGACGGATACCGTTTCCTCTCATAAAAGACCCATTTAAAGGTGAGTGGGAAGCACATGGGGAGTGCCCCACCTTATTTTCTCTCTTCCTTTTGTGAGAGGTCACAGCCCGTCACAAGCAAGACGCTTTGATTATTATTTAGGGATATTCTCACTTGTACCCCTCTACTATTTTACATTCTCACTTGTACCCCTTTTTTTTGGAGAAAAAACTTTGACTGACAATAACTCTTAGCCACGACTTCGAAAAGTGGTAAATTTTGTTTCCATATCGTACGTCTTTACGATATCTTCGATTTGAA
>JAOWBH010000021.1:110271-123629 GCA_028566215.1 Silene coronaria
GGTTACGACCAGTGGCGGATTTAGGGGACTAAATTCATCTAAACAATTATCTTGACAATGAAACAAAAAAAAAGTACTGAAACAATCGAGCTAAATGAAACAAAAATTTACGTTACATTCAATTTCTCAAACGCATCTAAACTCGATTTAAAATGTGGTGTTAATCATTTATTTACTCAATTCATCTTTGTAAAGTCCCGAAAGAACATAATTATAAAAAAAAAAAAAAAAAAGTCATGCGTAAGGCAGTTTGTATTCGTATTATATCAGGTAAAACGGATCTAATTTACAAAAACTTGTGCAGCAATCCGCTTTACAATATACAAATTACGAAGTATACTTGTATAAGACCGTCTTAACATAAAAACAGATAACCGGACAACCGAACTACAAACCCGAACAGTTGAAACTTGAAACACCTTATAATCGTGTCTTTCTGTTTAAGAAAATTAAACCAACAACAATGTCGCTTCTAACAATGGCGTTTCGAAGATCCTTTACGACGTCGTTTAGCACTAATCTACACAACATCATTGTTCGTGGTAGCGGTCCTCACCATCAATGTCGCACTTTTAACTACCTTCTTTCTCCTCTTCTCCGCAACAGCAACAACAATGGCGTCTCCTTCGTCTCTACTCACACTCTCCCTCACCTTCCTGACGAGGTTCTGTCTCTCTTCTCTTCTTTTTTTTTCGCATTTTTTTTGCGTATTATTGGAGTTAATTTGTACTTTTTCCGTCTTAATCGTTTGTTTATCTTTTTATATTCGTTGCCAGAGGTATTTTAATCAAGGTAAACAAAGACCGAGACGGAGAGAATAAATATTTTGCTGCTGCTGCTGCTGTTGTTTTTGTTGAATTCATTGATTATATTTGTATGTAGTAATTGTATGTGTGTGAATCAATTTAGGTATGATTGAATTTCTCAATTTTTGTTTTGTTATTTGGTTAATTCTTTTAGAATTGTATTGAGTATAGTATGTAAGGCTGCACAAGAAATTATATGAGTCGGTTTTACGTGTGAGATCAATCTATTGACCTAGATTGAATGAGGGATATATGAGGATTTGAGTTGATTTTAAATATCAGTCCGTCTGATATAGGACTCACCGATAAGGTTAGGAATTCCGAGTGTGAGCTGAATATGGTGATAATGTAGAAAAGCAAGGATAATTGTTCTATTGGAAAGAGTGGAAAGGTTGATCCTAGGAGTTTGGAAGTCATTCGTGGAGAAGGCAAGGATGTTGTTGGGAACTAAGTTGACTTACTTTATCGATTAGGTGATTCTGCGATGGATTTTTTTGATGGAAGTGAGACATTACTGATAGATTATTTGGAAATTGGAGTTTACCTGGTGTAGTAAGGAGGCAGCTAAGTTCGGTAATTTTTGGTGTTGGAGTAGAGTTGAGAAGATTATGGATTGAGGTGTTGTGAATTGTGAAGAAGGAAATCAATGGCGTAATGTGTAGAGCAAGAGATAAGTTTTTGGACAGGTAGACTGAATAGACATAGGTTGCTATCCTAAAACCAGAACGTAGGAGTCTAAGAGATGGGACATGGGAACTGTTAGGTGTTGAACTAGGTATCAGGAGAGCTGTAAAAACATAGGATTATAAGTATTTGGGCCATGAGGATGAATGGTGTTCGACAAAGAACAATAATGAGTCTGTAGGAGTTTTCCAGTTAGCACTCTGAAACGCATTATTCTTCTGGGAACTGAGGGAACCGCATATTGTGATGATTTTGTAAGTTGATTCAATGAGCAACATATATTGCATAGCTAGCTACAACTTGTAACGCAAGGGGGCTTGGTGGAAATGAAGCACGTGAGATTGTACCTCCCGAATGTGTGCTGTAAGCCTGTAATGAAGTTAGGAGAGTAATTGTGTTGAGGTAAAATATTAATTTCAGTGGGAGATGAAGCCAGATTGATTTGCCCTTTGTTTGGATGGAATGACTCACGGGGTAAAGAAAGGGAGGTAAACGGTGAATGAAATAAACAGATCCATTTTCCCTAGATAGAAAGTGATCTAAGGGATTAAAAGGCTGACCACTCACTAATTTTCTACTGAGTGAAAAGTTCTACTTTTACAGTAGATCATAGTATGTGGGTAATACTGAAATGAAAAATAAATTAATTATACTGTTTGCTGTATGGCTTTCAGCGCACGACATCCTAGTCTCTGATTCGTTGGTTTCTCAGGTAACTTTTGATAGTCTAAAATTAAACAATGCAAAGTGATGATGAGACATCCTCACTGGAAAACCAATTCCAAGCTACTTGTGTTTATATGAGGACCATAATATAGATGTCCCTAATAACCTCTGCTTCCTTAATCAATAACAAAACTAATATGATTCTGTGGTCGTATTTGATTTAATTGTCAAGCTTGAAAGGTACAACAGTTTGTCATTCCTTGTATACAAATTAACTTCCATGTGTGTGTGTGTGTGTGTGTGTGTGTGTGTGTGTTTGTGTGTGCCTGGCGAGAGAACAGACAACTTAATGATGATTCCTGCATCTCCTGGGATGCTTAGACGGTGTCATATTGTTATTCAGAGCTGTTTGTTATGCTGACGTCTATCTTTTCATGGGCTTATATTAAACTTGGGACAGTTAAATCACACTGTTCTGATTCACTTTCTTATTCTTCATATTGTCTGGGTTATTGTTACTTGCTGTTTTACAATTTTTCACGGCTTCTGGTTGCAGTTATTAAGAGTAACAATCAACTGATTCAACACTCAAAATGTGTGGTTTACAAATTCCTTATGAATCTACTATATTGATCTTGTTCACTGGTTGCATTTGCAGGCGCAGCTATCCTCTATGACATACATACTTGATGGGTTGAAGGATTTGTACAATCAGAAACTGAAGCCATTAGAGTTAGCTTATAATTTCCATGATTTTGCATCGCCGTTGCTGGTAATGAGTCTGTAAATCCAGCTTTTTTTCTATTTTTGTATGTGCTGCTTATAAATGTGACTCTCTTTCTAGGTTCTGATGGATTTTAAACTGGCATGTTGCTGTCAAGTCTGTATCATTTAACCTGATTATTTCTGTTACATTTCTTGGGCAGGCAGACAGTGATTTTGGTGCAAAACCAATGGTCATGCTTCTCGGACAGTACTCTACTGGAAAAACCACATTCATTAAGCACTTGTTGAGGAGTAGTTATCCAGGTAGCTATATGCTCCCTTGAACTGTTATTGCATCCACTCCAATTGTTAAATTTAAATATCCTTAACTTATCATCTGATCATTCTCATTCACTGCTTATAGGAGCACATGTTGGGCCAGAGCCAACGACAGATAGATTCATAGTTATTATGGTAACAAGGAAATGTATTACCTTTTAGTCTTTAGCTTGTCATGCTTTAATTTCACCTATCATCATCATTTTTTTGGATTAATTTGTGGTTCTTCTCTATAGTCTGGTCCAGATGAAAGACGTATTCCAGGCAACACAATTACAGTTCAAGCTGATATGCCATATAGTGGGCTTACAGGATTTGGGTCTGCCTTTTTGTCAAAATTTGAGTGTTCCCAAATGCCACACCCGGTAAGTAGCCAGCACTTAAAACCTTGAATAAACCTTAGATCTTCCATGATTAAAGTCAGATGTGAACCTTGTTTTCTTGTTGCCTCTACTGTTTTGAAGCTCTTGGAGCATGTGACTCTCATTGATACCCCTGGAGTATTGTCTGGTGAGAAGCAACGGACAGATAGGAGTTATGACTTTACGGGGGTGACATCTTGGTTTGCTTCCAAGTGTGACCTTATCTTGCTTCTTTTTGACCCCTATAAACTTGATATCAGTGATGAATTCAAGCGTGTGATCTCATCTCTTCAAGGTCATGATGATAAGATACGTGTTATTTTAAACAAGGCAGATCAGGTGGACACCCAACAGGTAATTAACAATTTAACATGCTCATGTCTGCAGTGCTTTCAAACATGAGACTTTCTCTAACTCTTCAGATAGACAACTTGCTAATCTTAAGGTTTATGTTCTCTTTCCTTCTTTTCCTCTTTTCTTTTCTAACTAATCCCGTTTATATAACAGTTGATGAGGGTCTACGGCGCCTTAATGTGGTCATTAGGAAAGGTTTTAAATACTCCTGAGGTTACTCGGGTTTATATCGGGTAAGGTTCTTTTAATATAGCTTATTAAGCTTAAAAACCTTGTGTACTTCGCAGGAAACTTTTGCTTTTGGTGGTTCTTTTATGAGTCGTAGACCTGTAGTGACTTGAACATATGTTTCTTTTTCTACTGGAGACAAAGCCTCATTGTTCATTGATTTGGATAATGATGGAATAAAGTAAAATGGCTCACAAAACTAGTCGCTCTTCTATTATGGTGACGTGGCAGCAAATTTTATGTACTTTTCATTATGGGTCGTCCAGAACTAGTCTCTTTGTGCTGTTGAAACCTGTGCTTACATAATGGTAGTTTGGATCCTGCAAAAATGTGTTCCCGGGTCCTTGATTTGGAGATTTCAAGGATCTGACACTCGGATCCCTACCTATATCAGATCCTTGTACTGAGTTCGAGCATCACATGTTAAATAGTCGTAAGACTGTATACACCTGACAACCTTGTCCCGCCAGTTACGAGTGAACTTTAAGGCATTTGGGTTATATTGTTGTTGGTGGTGGTGACTGAAACGTATTTTAATATGCAGCTCATTCAATGATGTGCCTCCAAATGAAACTGCTGCTGCTAATCCATTGGGACAGGACCTTTTCATAAAAGAACAGAACGATCTCATAGCTGATCTTAAAGATATCCCAAAGAATGCTTGTAATCGACGAGTAAGTTTAAAGTTTTACGACTCACTAAGAATGAATTAGACTGTGATATGTTGATGGTTTCTAAGTTAAAACTTGCAGGCTTGTAGCAGAGATGGTATTCACTGGGAATTTGCTGCATTTATACTAAGTATGTTTTTTGCAAAGAGTAAGTCTCACATTGTTTTTTTTTTTTTTTCAGGTTAATGAATTTGTGAAGCGCGCTCGAGCAGCAAAAGTCCATGCCCTCATTATTAGTCATCTGAAGAAGGAGATGCCTCTTTTGCTTGGCAAGGCCAAGGCCCAAGAAACTCTTATTAAGAATTTGGATGTTGAATTCAGAAAGGTTTTGTCCTAATCCTTATACTTACTTCAGTTTGATGTTATATCGTTTGTTTTCTAGTTATTATGCTTGATGTATCCTTGTCAATCATCTGGATAGAGTTTGACCAAATTTCTTATTGGTACAGGTGCAAAGAGAATTCCACTTACCAGCAGGTGATTTTCCCGATGTCGAGAGCTTCAGGGAGGTTCTCATGGATTATAATATTGACAATTTTGAGAAATTGAAGCCAAAACTGATCCAAACTGTTGATGACATGCTAAGCAAGGATATCCCCGAGCTTCTCAAGAATTTTGGAGGCAACAATTAGATGTGTGTGAAAGGAAGAATCTGCAAAGCGCCATTTCCCCTCGTACCTTGAAGATTGCTGTACACTTGGAAGAAATAATGCTAGAGAAAATTTACAATCTAAAGTGTCTTTTGTGAACTGACAAAAAGATGAAATAGGAAGATGACTGAAAACTGTGCTTCATCTAATCTTATAAAACTTAAATCATTTAACAAAGTCAGCAGTTTGTTTTTGACCTATAAATGCTATGCAGTTTATAAAGGTGCTTGTGTGGACTAATGGTATACACAATTGTTGATGGAAGATATTTATTGATCAGCACGTTTGTTGTATCACTAGCTCATTGTTGATGAATAAAAAGTGCTTTTTTGTATTATTTGTGAATCCTTTATTATGCAAAAGAAAAGATTACCTAACGACGAAATTCATATTCTTCTGCCCCTCCCTTGCCTTGATAAATTTATATGTGCAGTATGCATTTAAGGGAATACTTAGGTGGCCAGACCATGATACAGTGCAATGTGCTGCACGGGGCGAATATGTGAAGCTGACTGATGGGAGTAAGGTGTATCTTCTTGAAAATCAATGGCCAATATAGTATCTGATGTACCTGTACTCCTGCAGCCTCTGCAACAAGCTCACAGCCATTATGTGCATGATGCAACTCTTCCGAAATTAAATTTGCAGGAATTTACAGGTAAGCTAATCGCTCTTTTCTGATTCTTTGCAGTTTCTTTTTTATTACACCTTCCGTGCCATTAGATAGTTTACATTTGCTTTCGATAACACAGTTTTAGAAGTAATAAATGCACATGGGTTGATGATATTTTTTGCAACCCATTTACTTTACACCCTTTTGATTAATGTGGAACCCATTTGCCCCATGGGTTGGTCAAGTGCAGAATTGTCTTTTTAGTTAAAAAAACTTGCTTACAGTAGAAATGTAAACAATCTATTTGAATATCTTAAAAAGGAAAACGTAAAATACTTCTTTGAATAGACGGAGTAGTATTCTACCTTGCAAGGCCGACAAGATTGTGTTGCATAAAGCTACTGGGAGTGCTGCCTAATTACCTAGTGCCTCTTCTTATTTTCACTAATTCTCTCGATACAAGTTGAGGGAGGAGGAGAGAAGAGGAAAAGGAAGGAAGGGCAAAGAGACGGAAGTATTTTCCTTCCAAATTTTATTTATGTTGGAAGAATTCTAATTGGATTTTTAGGAGGGAAAGTGAGTCCTCCCCTCCACTTTCTTCCAACCCAAACAAAAGAAATTACATTCCTTCTTTTCCCTCCCCACATAGCCTAAGCTAATAATCTGGTTAATTCTTTGTTTGGATGGTAGGATTTTAAGCAAGTGATGGGAGAGGGGAGGTTTCATTTCTTGTATGGAATTTTGGATTATATATTGGCTGGGTCGCAAAATAGAGGGGCATAGAATTTTTCCACCAGAGTAAAGATTTGCAAAGGATACGTCATACACTCATACCCCCTATCCTCTTCTCTCCCCGGTCTGTCCTAAATTTGCATAAAAAAGATGTTGCTGATTGAGGGACATGTTCAAGTTATGGGCGATGTATATAATCAAAATCATCATTGGGGTCATGCAGCATAGGTTCAAAATTTCAAATTTCCCCCACTTTGGATCAAACAATAAATAATGAAAAAATAATATAAAATAATGTCTGGGATGCTTCCTTTGTCATCCTGCATGAACGGCCCGATACTTGTATCTCTTGGCTGCGTAAAGGAAACCACAGAAGTTGATAATACTAAGTACAGTGAGAACCCAGTAAAGATAGTCAAACCGACCAGTGTTGATGTTCTGGGATAACCACGAAATGCGTCTTTTCTCACTATCTTCAGTGATGGAATTAATAATATTGTTTAATATTGTCGCAGCAAAGCAACCCATTCCCCCAGCAACAGCGGCATAAGCAGATCCGATGCTTCTCATGGCATCCGGTGCTTCCTCATATAAGAACTCGAGCAATCCCACGATGCAGAACACCTCTGCTATCCCGATCAAGCAGTATTGGATTAGCAGCCAAAATGCACTTAGATCTGGCATTGGGCTTAGAAAGCTTGCCTCATACCCATGACTTATGGCATAGTTTCTCCTGAATCTCTCAAAAACCCCTGCCCATGCCACTGAAAGTATAGAAATGGCCAGCCCTATGCCTACCCTTTGAAGCTGAGAGGCTCCATGTGGGTGTCCTGTGATCCGTCGTGAAATAGGGACAAAGATGTAGTAGTAGAGGGAGAGAACAAGGAAGATGCTGAGGGCAGGAAAGACGGGCATGCAGGTAACTGGAACTTTGAGGCGACCCATGTGTGTATTCATGGTATAAGCTTGTTGGACTGATAAAGTTAGGAACTCTGTTAATACGAGACTCAGCATAATGGTACAAGCAGGTATCGGTAGGAGTTTTATTAGGATTTTGACTTCTTCTACTTGGGTTACTGTGCATAGCCTCCAAGGGCTTGGATCCATCTCATCTTCCTTGAGCTGTAGAGCTGCTTTGTCCAAACATCTGCACCCACAGTAACTAAGAACATCAATACTTCAATGCTTTAAATCAGTTTCAGGACAGGTTATTAAGGTCAGTTTCAGGATGGGTCTTAATTGGTTTGAGTCATGTTGCACCTTATTCGGGTTATTCCACATACGGGTCAGTTCTGGTTGTTTTCTGATTAGTGCTTATAAGTCTGGTCAAGCGCGTCATTTTGGAATCGGGTCAATTTTATTGGGAACAGAGAATCTATTACCAGATAACTTAAAAGTACGAATTTCATTGACAATTGTGTGATTTGTGTCGTATAATTCTTCATAATATTAGATGTCCTGACAATCTTAATGTGTCGAATTGCTTACTACATAATCTCTGAAGCCAAATATAGGGAAGTTTTTGCTCCCCGATTGCGTACGCTTGTCATTGTTTGTTGCTTAACTGAATTATGAAGTAATATATTTGAGCATCTCTACCATGTAAAGTACTTGTCATTCAAACAAAGTAGGAGTCTTTTACCTGAAATCATCAGTGTGAGCAATCTTGGCACTTCCTTTAATGGCAGATTTTCTTCCTGGAAGCTCATATAAACCAATCAGCTCACCGCTAGTGAAAGAAGCATTTCTTTTGCGGAAGGCTGCAATCAGAACTTGGGCAATACGCGTTAAAGGGCTTCCCCCAGGCAGCCTATGTCGGTAGATTGGAGTGCCAATAAAGAATAGTGCATTAGAAATGGCCATGCCTATGGCTAATGAACCAAAAGCAGCAGCCCAGCCATGTTGCATTTGGATATAGACGATGATGGTGAATGCCACAATAGCTCCAAGGGTGACAGAGAGATAAAACACATTGAAGAACTTGTCCAGGTGATCTTTATAGTCTTTACTCCTTTCATCGAATTGATCAGCCCCAAAAGAGGAGACGCAAGGCCTTATACCCGCTGCTCCAAACCCCGTTATGTAGAGAAAAGTGTAGAGGTAAGCCATCTGCCATGTCTTTGCAGGTTCACAGTTCCCCAGTAGGAGTGAAAATTGATCACATTCATCTTGATTTGGCACTAATGACTTGATTGTTGCACACAGAGTTATCCCTGTCAAGCCCTTTTCAATGCAGACAGAGTATTAATACAGGTGCCTATTCATCATCTATACCCCCTAAGTCGTATCCATTTTGTTTAATGTTTGCTTCTGCGGTTTTTATGCCAACATATGTAAATAGGGTAACGGTCTTTATGGTTGATATGTTAAAGAGTGTAACAATGAGAAGTCTGCCGACATATGGGTCTGACTTAAAAATAAATTGGGGTGAAGTAATCTCTTTTTTAACACAAAAAAAAAAAACTCCCTTAAATAGTAAACGTAAACATAGTTGGAACAGGTGAAAAAAGAATGTGTAAACAAATGAGTGAGATAGAAGTGGCATTCTACATTATGCTCATAAATATGAAAGAGGGAAAGAGAGAGATGTGTTGGTTGGTTTACCATTAGATAGATGGTTGTGAATATGGCTATGGTCCAGTATCGACCGAGGTAAGCATCAGCAAGAAAACCGCCCAGCACAGAGGATGCTTGTGATATTCCTAGGAAATTATTAACAGCATTGGCTGAACTTGAGAATGGCCTATGCATAATATAGAACATAAAAGCCACCATGTTCACTGAAAGACCAAAATATGCCATTCTTTCTGCCATCTCATTTCCTGCAAGACCACCACAAACACACAAAATACCCCATTAATTTATTCTGTGTACAGCAATACACAGCAAAATTACACCAGTGCCTTAATATATTCCCTTGTGGCGGGGACGCTGGGTAAGAGGGTTGAGTTGAGTGTGTGCAACCTTACACTATCGAAAGCACATGTGTTCAACATGAATATGATACAACACTCTAGTATTTCGTGATACAAAGAGAGCTAATCTAGTTGGTCAATTTACTTTATTCCTTCATTTTCCGAAGCAGAATAACAGTGATGATTTATCTTGAGAATTGCATCAACCAACACTATGTTCTTACTGAATAATTTTTGCTTTATTCCTTTTTAAGGGTATAGTAGATCGTTGGTCTCGTAATATATATATGGGATTGAATTATTGCATACCAACAAAAGATCATGACATGAGCCAATCATATCACATATGCTCTTCTACTATTGATATATAATGAAAAACATGATGCTGAAAGGAAAAAAAAAAAGTACCAAAGATGAAAAAAGCCGCAACCCAGCCGCCAGTTTTAGCAATATCAGGTTCAGACATAGGCTTCCTGTGTATATTAACAGGAGTACTCCCCACTGTATAACCACCTCCAATAGCTCTCCTTCTGTCATCTGACTCCATAAAATATAACCCCAACTTCTTTCTCCTTGAACTGTTATTCTCCAAACCCATGAATCTGGTCGGTGTTCCGAGACCCTCGACTTCCGGTGACCTGATTTCTGTAGTACCCATGTTTACTGTTGTGTCCTTACTGTTTCCTGGTTTTTAATTACTTTTTAAGTTTATAGGTTATTAAAATCATAGTGAAATGATTATTTAGAGTATGGTCAAGTTTGGAGTAGATAGTTGGAATAAAATTTACATTAATGTTTAGGCTATGGAAGAGCTGTTAGAAGATGGTAGATGTAGACAATGCAAGTTTACTGGACGTCTCTGAGTTAGCATATTAACTTCGTGTCACTACTCAAGTACAGGCATTGATTGATAATTAATATGACTAGCTGAAAAGTTGGTTGGATATTCCACCATTTTCAGAGTAATTGTCGTTTGTTTTTATTATATTAACTCTCATTCTTCCAAAATATAGGTTTTCCCGGAAAAATTAGTCTTGTCTAAGACGGTTTTTACACAGTTTATTGTAAGACCGCCTATTATACACGTAAATAACCTCACAAAACTGTGTATTAACTTTCTCTTGTAAGGTTTTTCGGGTAATTAATAGACGGTTTTACAATAATTTTCTGTAAATTAGTCTTACACAAGTATTTATAGATTTAAATTAGATAGGCATCTCTAAGGCTCTGAAAATTATGCAATAGAAAAATAAATGCAACGACAACAATATTGTCTCTTTGTGTTGGTTCAGCGGCTGTAGAGTGTAGACTATGTTGGAGTAAGAGAAGTCGAATGCATGTAGTAACTTACTCCCTATATGGTTATCTTTTTTTTTATTGGTGAAAGACAGATAACTATTGACTGGGGCGGATGGTATATTAAAAAAACTCGGTAACTCATAAAGAAAATTGAGTACTTCGTAGGGTGGTGAACAGAGTGAGAGACGGTCCTCGCTTCGTAGAAAATTGAGTACTTTGTAGGGTGGTGAACAGTCCTCGCTTCGTAGTAAATGGATTTACCTGTAAATTGATTGCACCATGGTCAATCATACATTCATACTAGAGCAATTATCAGAGAGCATTTAGGCTCGAGTTAAGTCTGTCGCATTTATGTAACGCAACTGTACCAGCATGTGTGGAAATCAACAGGATCTTGTTTGCATTTCAACATAATCCCAATCTTTTCAAACTAAAACCTTTTTTTTACTTCTACTGGATGTATGTTACCCTGAACTGGGTATAGGTCCTATTTTTCTGCATTTCGTTGCTTCTATAATCTACAAAGCAAGCGCAACTTTGAAAACAGGAAATGCAAGCGAAACCATTTTAAGTTGTGATGTGATATGGAGAAACTTGTACGATCAAATTTTGAGAGGAGACTTATGAAATAAACTACGTTGGCGTTGTTTCAGTAGTTTGAAGCAGGATCATTTTGTATTTGTACTTTGATAGTTTTCATGAAGATAGCAATGTACATATACTTGCTCTTTTTTGTCAAAATTCATTCATACCACGTTTACAGAAAAAGGGTGACATGATCAACCTACCCATTTTCACCTTCATACTTATTGCCACTTTGGCCACCTCGCTCATTCCCAAGAAACAAGTCATAATAATAAAGTGCTCATTAGTCATTATTAACATCAAGATGTTGTAGCCTATTTGGTAAAAGGTGATTTGATGATAACAAGTTAATAATGACCCACTCAAAAAAAGTAACTTCTACATCCTAATTTATGTTGAGTCGTAAAGAAATGGAAAATATGGTTGTCTTTGCCTACTTACATTGGGTGACAAAAATTCTCTTTCTCTTTCATTCGATCCAATAAATTAGCATTAAATTTGCTCTTAAATCAAGCAATAATTATCAAGTGTTGTAATTCATAATAAAACTTCGTATTCAAATAAATTAATAGTCATTTGGTCATATAAAACTCTGAATTACAACACTCAACTTGAGAGTTTACCACAATAGAAGGACCTGAAATTTACCCTTAGGAAGGTTTAAGGACCTCAACATTAACTACCTAGTTATAAGGACTCCAAATAAACATCGTCACAATTTCCGTCAAATTGTGATAACATGATTAACATCTCAACATGTAAAGTATACACAGTGAAGTAAAAGGTCCAATTAAGATTTAACTTTTATTTAAAAAAAAAAAAAAACAATAATACTTGTGTAAGACGGTTTTATACAAATTTATCATGAAACGTCATTTTTCAGTAATCACATTTACAGATTTACCCAATAATTGGGTTTTTGTGTTTCGATCCGTTTTACAATTATTAAAGCATAAAACCGCCTTACACAAGACTTATTCTTAAAAATAACTACGATTCATTTTTCATTTGTCTCTGATTTCCGCATCAGACACGAAAATGAATACTCCAACCTATAGGTCATAGGTGGCCAATTGCACGGGTTGACCCGGCCCGACCGCTCCACGGTCCAAGTTTACTCTTTTTTGGAAAACTAAAGTTTTATGGTAAAACGGGTTATTTAATTACTATTTTATCACTAATATGGTTAAGTTTGAATCCACCGTTTTACACTATCCGTAACACTATACTTGAGTATTTAAAAAAAAAAAAAAAAAAAAAATCATGCCATATTTAATATTAATAATATTATTTTAATAATTATTTTATTATTGAATGAAAATTATATAAAATTGACTTTAAATTTAAAATATTAAATTAATATTTATTATTTTAAACATAAAGTAAAAATATTAATATTTTAATAATGTTCTTAATTTATCTTCGATCCATTGGGTTGAACGGGTCGGGTGAGGTTTCAGCCTTAAAATAACGGTTTGTTTCGGGTCACGGGGTCAAGATCTATGGGTCTTTCACCCGAAATAACCGGATAGGGTCATATTTTGACAAGTCTAATCACAAGATAATTGTTTCATGTCTAAATTTAATAAATATTTACTCTGTATATTATAAATTAGTAAATTACTCATTCATCGCAATTTCATTACTTTTTCTTGACACACAAAAATAGGATCAGCAAGTCTTGCTTGTGACGGGTTATTCCCGTCACAAGCAAGTGACCTCTCACAAAAGGGAGAGAGGGGACAAGGT
>JAOWBH010000021.1:160309-173482 GCA_028566215.1 Silene coronaria
ATAAACTAAGGAAATAAATAACTACTAAGATAATATAACTAAGGAAATAAATAATAACTAGTTAAATCTCAACTTATCCTAAAATTATTTTTATTTCGTATCAGACTCAGTATTTGTTACTGGAGAGCAACAATGAAATCTATGTAGTGAGTCTCGCAATGCACCTGATCGGATCCTAAGCCTAAGCTCATACATATAACTCGTGATATAGTTAGTTTGAGCTCGAGACGATCAGCTCCAACCTTTATTACAAAGCACAAGCTCAAGCTTGGCGCAAGTGATATATCATACGCTCGAGCTTAAGAACTAGAAAAACGATGTTGAATTTAAAAACTGAGTGCCGATTTAATTTTAACACAATCGTTCTTGTAACAAGGCTTGTTTCAAACAGCAATAACAGGGTTTATGTTTATCTTGAGTGAATTGTCGAGAAATTGGATCGAGCAAAGTGCTTATCCGTCATAAGGGAGACTTACCCGTTGTTAATAAAGGTCATTATTAGTGCTAAACGTGATATTATCACATGTTTATTATTTATTTTTATTCTCAATCATTAATAATTAATGAAGTTGATATATATATATATATATATATGCCAATAAATACAAGTTAGTTCTCCATTCATTTACATTTTACACCATTCTTTACACTTTCTTCACTCTCTAACGTAACCTTTTCTAATCTATCTTTTAATTGTTTAGCTTCATAGTTAGTGATGGAAGGTGGTGGTTATAACCCGACTCAAACCGGAACACATTCCCCCGTCTCATACTCACCGCCACATCTTAGTCATGAGCAATCGACATGGCTACCTAATGAAGTTTCAATGAGCAACTATTCAAATCTAGCCTCTTCTTACGTCTCAACTTCGGGTTGCAAAAGCGGCATGCAATCTTTTTCACCATTTTCTTAGGCCATTTGTGTTTCGGATGGCTCAGACTGCCTTCTTTCCTTTCTTAGCCTATAAAAAGTATGGAACGCAAAAGAAAATTAGAATATATAATAATAATTAGTACACCTATTTTGTTTGTATTATTTATTCTCATGAATAATAAGTCAAACAAATGAAAGGTTGATTACCGAAACACAAATGGCCAAAGAAAATGGTGAAAAAGATTGCATGCCGCTTTTGCAACCCGAAGTTGAGACGGAAGAAGAAGCTAGATTTGAATAGTTGCTCATTGAAACTTCATTAGGTGGCCATGTCGATTGATCATGACTAAAATGTGGCGGCCGGTGAGTATGAGAAGGGGGAATGTGTTCCGGTTTGAGTCGGGTTATAACCACCACCCTCCATCACTAACTATGAAGCTAAACAATTACAAGATTGATGAGAAAAAGGTTATGTTAGAGAGTGAAGAAAGTGTAAATGAATGGAGAACTAACTTGTATTTATAGGCATATTACATATATATCAACTTCATTAATTAATAATGATTTGAGAATAAAGATAAATAATAAACATGTGATCTATAATATCACGTTTAGCACTAATAATGACCTTTAGTAAAAACGACAAGTATCTCTTGTGACGGATAATCCGTCATTGCGACAGAAATGCTTATCATTTTTTTTAGGATATTTTTACTTGTATCCTTCTACTTTTTCATTTTTTCACTTGTACCTCTCTTTTTTTGGAGGAAAAACTTTGACTGACAATAACTCTTAGCTACGACAACGAAATTTGAGCTCGAGCATGAGTGGCTTGGAATCGGCTTGGAAATTTGAGCTTGAGCTCGGAATCGGCTTCTCCGAGCTCAAAAAATTAAAGCTCGGATTAGGCTCGAGCTCGGCTAAATCATTATTTTCTTTACTTTCCTTAACTTTTATATCAAATTAAAAATAAATATATGTTAAGATAGTTGCAAATATACAATTTTATCAAATATAATAAAAATATAATCGTAAATTCTAAATATTTCACTAAGAACAAAAACAATTATAAAATTCCAAAACTAAATAATAAATAAAAAATAAAACGAGCCTACTCGAGCTTCTGATCCAAGCTCTACTAAGCTCGGGATCGACTCGAATTTTTTAAACCTCGGCTCGAAATCAGCTCAGGATCAGTTTTGACCGATTTCGAGCCGAGCATTGACCGAGCTGATTTCGAGGGCTCTACGAGCCGGATCCGTTCATTTACGGCCCTAGCTCCAATGGCTAGCTAGAACAATTTGTACCTTGCATAAGTTTCAGAATATTACTTTTATCCAATCATAAATTTTATTTTTATTTTTTCAAACAGTATTATGTAGCTTGGTCCCTTAAATGTCCCATTGGAGATGCTTGGGTTTGGTTAAAATTTGCATTCAGACCTAGGTCCAGATAAAAAAAAATTTCATCTAAAGCATCTTTTGGCACTTTTAAAAAAAAAAAAATAATAATTTCCGTCTTAGATTAGTTTCTGGCGTGGGAATCGAATCGCTAAACCGTTCGTCAAATCATAAACTTGAAACATAATTAAAACGTAAACATGTCTCTTGCACATCGTGACAGTTTGATTGTTGTTATTATCATCAGTTGACATGATTAAAACCGTTTATTCAAAAATTACGTAAAGTAAATTACGATTTCTATGTTTATGTTGTCTTTTTTAAAATTTTTTTTTTTTTAAAAATTGTTTTTTTTTTTTTTTTTTTTTGGCAGCTGTAAAGAAAGAGTTTATACAGGTGGCATTTGACTCATATGGTCAAATGCACTTATTTTAGTAATACAGAAAAGTAAGACGACAAAGTAACTACATCGGGTAAAATAGATGTGTTGATGGCGTACGGACAGCTGAAATCATGAATTATACATGAATATCAAATTTTTATAATTTTTAATAATGTGTAACTAAAAATATTCACGTTATAAAACGTGTCTCAGCATGTGTGATAAATCAACCGTAATTTTTGAAATGGATGAGAGGGCCTAAATACTCGATAACAACATATCCGAAGCTGACCCAAACTTTTATCAACACAAGTGTTTTCATTTTCACATACGAACAGTATCGAGTAGTGGTTATTTACATTATGAGAAAATATCGGTTAAAGTCCATGCCGCTTATAAATCCGAGTTCCCATTAATCCCGTACCAATAAATACATAGTATTAAGAAAGATTATTTCGTATATACATCCCCTAACTTTTCTCGTTCAAAACTAGCTAACAGACTTTTCAGCTAAATTATTCGGATTAGTCGTTAGTAGTGCATTTAAAATTATCTATTCAAACTTGATGATTTAACCAAACATATATTTTAATGTCGGCTTTGATATTACTATGTTGAATTGAAAATAAAGGTTATAGCTAGACCTGACAAAGTGGTCCGAAACCCGAAAATGACCTGATAGATCCGAAGTAACCCGACCAGAAAGTGACCCGATTCAAAGTCGTCTGACTTGAGTGACCTAAAATGACCCGATTGACCCGAAATGGCTTAATTAAGTCAAAATCATGATTGGAAAGGACTTAATTAAGTCAAAAATCATGACCCAAACGACCCAGATTGACCCGGCTCAAAAGTGATCCGATCCAAAGTGACCCAATAAATTATTGATCCGAAATTAACCCGACCCGACCCGACCCGACCCGAATGACCCATTTTCAAGGTCTAGTTATAGCCTATAGGGTATGTAATTGTATATTGTGATTTGTGAGATGTCAACGATGTTGTTATTTGACCGATATAATATTAAACAAGCAATCAGTATAAACTAAATCAAAGCGTCTCCCTTGTGACGAGTCGGATCTTGGGACGGATCATTTATGAGAGGAAATGATAGAGGGGACAAGGGTAGGATCCCCCATGTGCTTCTCTACTTACCCTTGTTGGATATTTTGTGAGGGGAAATGGTAACCTTCCGTCACAAATGAGAATTTGCCAAACTAAATTGGATCGTCAACCCTTTAACGATTGCATGCGTTGTAATTTTATACGTGCAGATTATATATACAGTATATAATATTCAGCCAACAAATGGAGACTATCATTTCTTTGTACAATTTTCAAATTTATTATTAGCTTCGAGAATGACAGGTCGCATTGTACGTAAGAGTGAGACGAACAATGAATAACTGTGATGAAACCGTAATAATACTCACCTGTGAGTGTCCCACATTGATAAAAAAAGGAGAGAGTTTACCACTTTATAAGCTAAGAATTAGTCTCTCTATTTCCAATTGTTTTCTAGTGTAACCTCCTCAGACTTATAAAGTAGAATCAAGTTACTAATAACAAAGCTCTTAGCCATTCGATTTATAATCTCTTTTTATCGAAGCTAATTACTTCCATAATCAACATTATGTCGATAATAACTCGATTAATGGCAGTGTTAACCGTTTTAGCAACCTACTTATAGCGAGAGAATAATGAAGCCATGCCGGAAGTTATGATGGTGGTGTAGATTGCTGAAAAGGATGTACACCCAAATTGTACCAACATCAACGTGACAACATCAACACTTAATTCATATTGCACCTTTATATTTAGAAATATTCCATACTTTGTATTAATTTTTCAATTAAAATTGACAATTGGGTCGGGATTATTTAACGGTTAGTCTCCCTTATGACGTTTTTCAGTCTCAAGTGTAAACGAGTCAAACTATACCCTATAAGTGGATGAAACAAGAGATTGTCATTTCTTAAGCATTCAATTTTTTTTCTCATCTTATATTTAATTCATTATATTATTTATGACGGATATAGCTTTGATAAAACCGCGGTGGTAGCAAGTAGGCCAGAAAAGACTGATTCCTAAATTTACGGGGTCCTCTTTCAGGACCATCAAATGTCTTCTACATCTACGCACATGAACAACACGATGGAGTAGAATTCGGTACTATTGTCTTATTGAATTGTATAAATATTACTCCTCTCAGTAGTAATTAATGGCATTATTAGTATGGATCTCGCGCAATATGTGCGGTATTTAGAATTTTGACATCTCATTAGTTTTTCATATTTCAGTTAGTTTTTCATATTTCAGTCATCGTATTTTGATTTGAGGAAAAAAATCAAACGAGATACTAATCAATAGAATTGAGTAACGCTATAAAATGTGAATTTTTAATATTTTTTATCACAAAGGGCGCAAAGGCTGTGTTTGGCAAGACGTTTCAGGTAGTTTATTTGACCAAAGTAGCTTATTTGATCAAAATTTCAGCTACCTTAATTTTCTGGAGGTGTTTGGCAAGTAGCTTATTTGGACAAATAAGCTACCTGAAATGAAATGCTTCTCAGAGTAGCATTTGAGATTTCAGGTACCTGAACTGAAATTATTTTACTATTTTACCTAATCAATCTATGATATTAAATTATTATCATATCCTTTTATATCATTTCACCAAAAATCAGCTACCTTTTTAGCTAGTTTGCTAAACAGTTTTTTATATAATCAGTTACCTTATCAGCTTTTATTTTTCAGCTACCTTTTCAGTTTTCAGTTTTCAGCTACCTTTTCAGTTAGTTTTGCCAAACAGAGCCTAAATTTATAAGAGACAGTCTCTACGTTGATTCAAATCCAGGATGTCGACCCTGTAGACCTAAACCGGCCCTTAATGACTAAAAAACTGTGACCCAACCCCGAAAGTTCCCTATAAATAATTTAGGTAAGGCAAATCCTAACCCAATATGACCAAAAACGATTTAAAACGACCCAAACCCAAAATAATCCGATCTTGAAATATCCAACCCCAATCAAACTCGAAAATGATCTGATAAATAAATGAACGGAAAATAACCCGGCCCAAACCCGTACCTCCGACAGCTGTCAAATATTCTAATTTCTTTAATTGTCATCGACAAATAAAACTGAAACCTTGATAATTCACTTCACCCTCTTCGACGCAAATCCTGCATCGCCCCATCTGCACAATTTCGGCGGAAACCCTAGAAATTAAAAATCCCCAAATCAATTACTCTTCTCCAATCTTCCTTCATCATGTCTCAGGTAATCCTTCCACTCTTAATCTCTTTTAATTAATCTTAATTTTCGCTTTTTTCCCCTCCTTTTTTAAGGGTTGGTTAGTTTTTTATGCAATTTTTTTTATTAAATTTGATAGTTGCGATGAACGAACGATTTATTTGCTGATCTATTCGTTAATTACTTCGCTAGATCGTGTCGATTTGTTGAATGATTGAGCATTGGGGAAATGCAATTAGGCATTGAATTCTAGGGTTTTAAATCAATGTCGCTATGTTCTGTTATGCTGTGTAATTAGGCATCGAATTAAAGGAATTGTTTTTTTGTTTGTGTAATTTGATTTATGTTTGTTTCAGGTGGACAATAGAAATCCGTCAACCGCCAAGCGTGCTCGAACAGATGGTACTTTCTTCTTAATTGTTGCTCTTAGATTGATTATGTTTTCGAAGTATACGGTGGTAAAATAATGCTGCTAGTGTTCTTGAATAGTTATTAAATGAAAATTTATTAACTCTCTAACATTGTTTAATTTCGCATTATATGGGTTTAAAGCCATTTAATCTTTCATAAATTCTCATTTGTGACGGGCATATCCGTTGCAAACTCAAATACTACCCATGTGGGTAGATAAGACAAATGCAGAGTGCCTAGGGAGTATCAACTTGTTTTGTCTTTACTACCCACCACATGGGTAGTACTTGACCCGTCACAAGGGAGACCTGGTGCGTGGAGGTATCGCAGGTCTTCACTTAGCAGCTAGTGTGTTATTTGGTTCGAATGCTCATTGAAGGCATGATTTCTTGTTCGCTACTAGAAAGTGGAAACTAGTTGGGTGTCAAGCTTTATCTTTTCATTTTAGCTGAATATTATTTGACAAAAACTAGTTTATTTTCTTAGTTGCTCAGCTCATAGGTCCTTAATATTTGAGAAGGGCATTTTGAGTTTGCTTCACTTGCATACTTAGGGGTGTGTTTGGATAGAAAAAAGTGGAGAGAGGGGAGGAGAAGGAGGGAAGTGAAGGGGAGGGAAAATGGATGGGATGACTTTTCCCTCCAAATCTTTCCTTTGGTGTAGATATGAAGGATCCGTTTTCCTTCCCTCCAAATCTCTCCACATTCATCTTGTTAGCCAAACAAGGGAATTACCTCTCGCCAAAGTAGGCCAATGACTGGTTCATACTTGCTTTTGTTTGTTCGCACTTTGTAAATACACGATCTTTTATTCTTCAGACACATTTAGCTGTCTTATGGTGGTGGTTTTGTAAGAGGAGGTATTGGTGATTGTCATGATACGGAGAATTAGTTCCTTGGACTTAAATTAGTGTTAAATTATAAGGGTGCTGATGTGACTTGTCCAAAATTTGTATCACAATGTTGGTTCTTTCCAATGTAATTTGTTAATTGATAGTCTATTTATCGGTATTGCAAGCTTTGTATCTCTTTCTGAGAGACAACATTTGAGTCTGTAATTCATCTACCAGGGTTTATTTTGTCTATTTTCTCGCTTTTATCTTACTGTTTGCTTCCTCCAAACTTGTTTATGACTGTTCTACTCATCATCTATGAATTTCAGGTGGTCGTAGGGAAGATGATTGGACTTGCCCTGGCTGTGGCAACGTCAATTTCTCATTTAGAACGACTTGCAATATGCGTAACTGTACCCAGCCTAGACCAGCTGATCACAATGGGGTAAGATTGCAAAATGTGTGTTGTCCCATATTGGCATATTTACACTTGTGAGGTTGATTTCTGCTTGGCCTTGTAAGTTGTAAGTACCGCTGAGTCAGTGGACGAAGGTTCAGCTACAGGTCTTTAGTGGTTTTATAGAAGCGTTATTCTCTCTTTCATTTTCTCCATGTTTGAGGTGCGGTGGGGGGTGATGCGGGGTTAGGGTCCTTGCTTCCTCATAAAAATTTTAAACTAAGATGTGAAACAGAGACTCTCCACTCTATCTCATGGGTGTGATCTCCCAATCTCCCATCATTCTTAGTCGTGATTTTACAGTGTTTCTTTTATATTCACGGTGTATTTATTTTGACCGTCTTATCATATTGAAAGCATCTTCTTCAATAATTCACCTTGCACTGTATTAAAATCAACATCTAGTTAGGCTTCTATTTTCAGTGTTTTTGATTGTATGCTCACGTTGATTGATTGATTGATTTAGGCTCTAATATCCTTTTATTTATTTCAGAAAAATGCCGTGAAGCCTATGCAACCCCCTCAACCTTATGCATCTTCGGGTCCTTATGGAGGAGGCGCTGGTGCACCACCATCCTCTATGTACATGGGAATACCACCTTATGGGTCTTCGATGTTCAACGGATCATCAGTTCCACCTTATGATGTCCCATTTTCTGGAGGATCAGCTTACCCTTACAATTACCCGAATCGCATGTCTGGAGGCAGTCCTTACCGACCAATGCCTGGTCCACCCCCTGCCTATTCTGGTGGGTTTAATGTTTGTGAATGGTTGCTTATATTTGTTAGTTTATACTCTGATTTTTATATAAGGCATTCTCATATCTCGAGACACTCTCCTCTCTTCTATATCTCTCAAAATACATGATCCAAATATTCTCATATGAAAGAGCTTTTTGTAAAGAATTTAATGGTATAATTTTTATTCTTAGACAAATATATTTTTGTAAAATAAAAGTCAAAGGCTCACCATGAAATACGAAATATAATATATAAAAAATTGGAAGAAGCATGTCTTATTCGGAGTTACCTAGGTTTTTTGGCCTTTTTTTGCTCTACTTACCTATTTCAGTTTTCTTTTAATTTTTCTCCTTAGAAGTGCAAGATTGTTGACCAAAGGTGTTATAGATATCCTTGGCCTGGTCTCTTTAATTAGTGCTTTGTTTTAGTGCTGTGTTTTATAAACCAACAGTTTTGTTCTATTGCGTCTGGGTTTTTCTTTCTGTCCTTTTTCTGAAGTTGACCTATAGTTTCCGCACGTCTGAACACGTCTTGTTGTTCAGACAATTAGGTGACATAGAAACTGCAAAATTTTCTACTGAACACATATATCTTGTCTCTGCTGAATATTTAACACTTTTAACTGATAAGCACGGATAAATTGCTACTAGAGGTAGAAGTCCTAAAATAGTAACCCACCCTTCATTCTTTGGCTATCTTTACATTGTCTGTTTTATCTTTATTATACAGTGCTGCTAAGTACTGTGCTTTTTATATTACCACTGACATTCTTGGGCCTTGCAATTGTTGGAAATTGCTTACAAACTCCGAGTCTCTGATCTAATTACTTGCCTGTAGGTGGAATGTATGGCATGCCTCCTCCAATGATGGACCGTTATGGTATGAGTATGCCACATATGGCTCCCCCTGCTATGGTATGTCTTTGTCTTGACCTACAGTTTTTGATCTTTGGGGATGCTGCCTTGCAACATGGTGTCATATGTTTTTGCTTGCTGAATTGAAGTTCTTTCTAAGGTGTATTAGGGTTTGATTTTGTAAATGCTACTCCAACCATTCAAGTGAATCCCATACACTTTTTATTCATATGTGACGTATATTTTAACCAAACGTATGGAATTCACTTGAAAGGAGGTAGTATGATTTACCCTTGTCAAGGTTATGATGAACTAATGATATATGTGCAGGAAGTACTTTTAAGTTTGCAATAATTGTTTAAATTTAGCTTTTATTGGGAAGTTGTGAATTTTATGCTGAACATCTTTTAAATGGTGAATTTTGCAGGGCCCAAGGCCTGGGTTTTTCTCGGATAATAACTCTCAGAAGAAAGGTTTGTGTGTTTGCTACATTTTCTCTTTTAAAGTTTCTATGCATGGATTTTGTAATAATGCAGTTTTTCTGGGTGTACTTTGATGTAGATATGCCACGTGATAATGATTGGATATGCCCCAAGTGTGGAAATGTGAATTTCTCCTTTAGAATGACTTGTAATATGAGGAAATGTGGCACACCAAAGCCTGGATTGCAGGTCATTCTCTTGCTCTTTTTGTTTTTGCTTTTTTTGTAAGAGTCAAGTACTCTTGGGGGATGATTGCATTTCATTTTCATTTAGTGTATCTTTGGCTTAATAACAACTACTTTATTGCGTTTCTCTGTTTCACACACAATTGCAGGTTCCGAAAGCTGATAAAAATCCAAGTAAGTCTTATAACCTGTAAATGTTACTGTCAAATTTCAGTTTAGGATTCTTCACATTGGTACTTATACCTTCTCTTTTGCAGAGGGAAAGATGCCTGATGGCAGCTGGAAGTGTGAAAAATGTGGAAATTCAAACTTTCCTTTCAGAAACAAATGTAATAGGCAAAATTGTGGGGCTGAAAAACCAGCAGAGGAAAACAAGTCACCTTCCCCCGAAGCTGACGAAACTGAGCAGGTCTGTGACATTATTTACGTTTTTTGTTTATTGTACCGGTTATCGATGCTTACGTGTCTTTCTCACATGTGTAAATATTTTCTTTATGATGTACATACTTCTGGTGAGCCTTATGAATTTGGTTCAATAAGGAATTTAATAGGGGGTACCATCGACATTTCAATCTAGTATTTCTCTGTTTTTTTAGAATCGTATGAATTCGCACATATTGATCTACAATTCTCTACTGTTCCAGTGAGTTCTAGGACATGTCTGGTTGTTTGGAAGGTCCAGAGTTGTCGTCCAGCATGCTCAGTATCGATGTCTGAAAGTCAGTCATGTCGTCGTCGTATTGCAGCGGTCACTCTACTTCCTTCTCGTTGTGTCGAGTTCTTGTATTATCTGCTATGGTGTCAGCCGTATAATGTGGATCCTTTTATATTTACCCAGCTAAGTCTGGTGAATTTTTACTTGTGGATTGTGTTTCTTTCATTAGGCATATGACCATGAGATGAATTTATTTATCATAGAGTATGTCGGTCGTCAACATGCGACTGAGTTTCTTAATTTAGCTGGAATCTAGCAACTGCTATTTGTATTTTCAGTAATTTGTTGAAGTCATTTGTCAATGCGTTTTTTTTCCGATGTAAATCATTCGGTTTGGTCTGGATTTGCCGGTACCAGGTTCGTGTACCTACCTGTGTTTACGCTAGTTGAACTCGTCCGGCATGAAGTCCCCTCTGATCTAAGTATTGTTGGTAGCAAGTCAAATTGCCTATACCTTAATGGTCCTGGGTTTTGAATAACCTCCCTTCGTGCATA
The DNA here is from genome assembly GCA_028566215.1 of Silene coronaria. NCBI lineage: Eukaryota > Viridiplantae > Streptophyta > Magnoliopsida > Caryophyllales > Caryophyllaceae > Silene > Silene coronaria. The sequence goes on from JAOWBH010000021.1 coordinate 171,392, forward strand.
CTTGATATAATACCTGGATTCTTGTGGTGCCAGAGTCCTTGTAGGTATAATGGTTGTGTCCGCTAAAGTATCTCCGTACATTTTTCTGTTGATCACTCAATTGTTTGTTGAAGCAGCGTAAATTCCTAGTGTGGTATCTTTCTCTTCACAATTCGAATAGAATCGCCTGCCTTCAAAAAAAAAAAAAATCTTTCGGTGATTAAGATTTGGAGGTCCGATATTATATTATCAGTAGTATATGCTCAGTAATTTTTATTCAATCGTAGTAGGGATTAGGGGTATGGTGTTCCGTCTTAACTGTACTTGCAGAGTTAGAGATATGAGGCTGTGATTCATCAGATGAAGCATAAGTGCTGCGGATATGTCGTGAAAGTTCAGTGTAGTGTACGATTGACCAACGAAATCCAGTCCCTGGAGTTCTCTCTAGTCTTCTTGACTTATAGTTTAACCGTGCGAAATTTGGGGATTGGAGGCAGCCACCTACTATAAGCTGAACCAAGTTTTAAGACGGTGTAGCTTGGGAAGTAAATAGTTTTGGTGGTGGCCGGAGATTGGTCTTTACTTTCATTGTTTTGAATTAGACTTGATTGTTTTTTCGATTACTGAATGTGGAAAACTTCAATTAAGTTTGTAGACGTTATTGTTGATAGCGCAATGAAAGGAATTCTCTATGATTTTGCATTATTATTCTGGAGGATCTTGAAATGGTAACACGTGAAGAGAACCTTTCCCGGCGACCATCTATCTAAAATGAATACTTATATCCGTTAACTGTGCCTTTTTTTTTCCCGGCCAAAATACACATTTGTGTATCACTAATTATAACGGAAGTTTGAAAAACTAGTGTTATAAATTAACACAAGTCGAAGTAAAAGAACAAAGGTCCTTCGATATAATTTACTGCCTATTACAACAAGGTTAATTATTGAACAGTAGATGAACTCCAACTGTTAAAAAGTTTACATTATCGGAAACGAAATTGGAAGAAAGAAATCACGTGATACTCAATTTTGCAAGCAAAAAATTTGATTCAAATTGGTGACAAGGTGGCACCGATTTTGTTGGGTTTTGACGGAGTATTTCACTTTAATAGCCCATTTTAATTTTTTGTTTTTTGACAGGTCTTTAATAACCCGTTGATGAAGCTAAAACCCGTTCAAATAAAAGTATTTAGTGGAAAAGCAAACCATTTTTGTTATTTGGTTTGTGGTTAGTTATCGAGATTTGGGTCCGACACCCCACTGAGCTAGTACAATAGTCTGACACCCCACTGCGCTGGCCAGTCCAAGTGAACAGCAAGGAAAATGGATTTTGAAAATTGAGATATTCATTCAAATCTGCTCCAGTAGGTCGTTAAACAAATAATTGAAACGGAATATCTAAATAAGAGAAATTGGTCGAGTTCATGCTAAATTTAAGGCAATACTCAAATTACAAGATTAAAAAGTGTAAATGAGCAGAATCATTCAAATTTGGAAGGTTTAAACAGCAGCTACAGAGTCTTAAAAGATTTGTTGGTTCATAGATGTCAATTGTCAAGTTGCTGATTCACACAATTCCTGCAAGTCACCGACAATCGATGGGTAAAACAAGAAAATTCTGCAGTGAAAACTGAGTGAACCAGTCTTGCATTCTGACCTCTCAAATCATATCTTCCTAGCAATAGAATGGCTAGATTTACTGTCTGTTAATGGTTTTCGGAGATGAATACTTGATCACCATGCTAAAAGTCTAAAATGTTTCGATACTACGGAATACTAATTAGATGAATGTTTGGATCCCGCGGTCTGGAATCTAGAAGGGATAAAAACTGGCCTCATTGGGGACTTTGAACAACTGGAAAGATGATGTTTGTGATCCATGACCAGAGCCGGCTTGTTGGTCTGATATCCAGAAGTCTGATGAAATGGGTGGGACTGGATCTATGGCAGGAAATGACTGCAGAGTATGGTGGTCAAGTTGGGCCTGGTGAGGGTCGCATGAACCCCAAGTACTTGTTGACAGAAGAGAGAGAGCACGGAGATTGTGAGCCGCGTCTACATTGGTTGGTCCCATTGAACCTGATAAACCTGCAGCTTGCAAGTTATTAGG